>ML783558.1:1759245-1779138 GCA_009831015.1 Picea engelmannii | reverse complement strand
ACGTTTTATGCTTCGCTTCCTAGTCGTAATGTAGGGGTTGTTACGTATGGTATCAGAGCCGGTTGAACCCTGGGACTGTGGATTGCCAGGATTTCCACTGCAGTAAACCCTTGAGTATTAACTATTGCGTTAATTAAAAACCTTAACATGTCCATGTGGTGATCGCATTTAGAGGATGTCTCGGAGGTTCGCAACGTGGTGTCATGGAAGGAGGTACGACGCCCCTAGAAGTTCTTTCACCCTTGGAGTTGAACCCCCAAGGGGGAAAAAAAAGTCCTTGGGATGGATCCGATTGTTATAATGGATGATGATGGCTTGACAAGGTGCTTTAAGGGAATGTCAGCGGCCTTGATCCACCATCGGTACTGAGATGAGGCCAAGGAACCTATACCCCTGAGGGTCCACGACGCACCATAGCTAGTACCATTAACACCCATCGAGAATTGGAGAGAGTTGAGTTCTCAAGTCCACGAGTGTCGCAGACAGTTGTGTCATTGAGGCTCGATTGTGGATCAAGGCGTAGTGCTTCACGCTTCGTGATTATGACCTCCAACATGAAGGTCGTCTTGGTGGTCTTTCAATTGAAGGAGAGCACTCTTCTATGGCAGAAGACACTCCTGCCACTTTTTGAACATGGCCATCGACGACGTGTCATGGGAATTGTTCGAGGAATGGTTCCAGGAGAGGTATCTTTCTGAGGAATTCGTTGGGCATTAGCTCAATGAGTTCAAGACCTTACGACAAGGTAGTCGCACGGTGCCCGAGTACGAGGCCCATTTTTGGAGCTTCTTTGGTATGCTTCGCACCCTTACCAATAAACTTAAGGTCAACAAGTTTGTGTTGGCATTAGCGTTAGAATTCAAATTCTACTTCAAGTATCAGGATTACTGGACCAAAGAAAGTATGTTGGAATGTGGGGAGCCACATTTCCAGCATGACTGCTCAGTGAAGAGGACTAGAGCATTTGGATCAGTCAGACCCACTACCATAGGAGATTTGGGCAAGGCCCATCGGATTAATGCAATGGTGAATGACCGCCAAGCAGAGCACCAGTCGATTGTGCTTGATACATCACGTATCGTCGCTGACCAGACACTTAGTATTTTGATTGATCCCGGTGCTACCAAGAGTTTCCATTTTGGTGCAATGCTAAAAAGGATTAAGGTAAGGACAGTCGAATAGGATGAGTTTAGCTTTGTAGATATGCTTCAGGAGCCAAACAAAGGGTTGGAGGAAGGGTTACAGGTTGTACCCTTAACCTGGGAGAGTTTTTCAACAGGGCCAACCTGTACGTCACGATCTTTGGATCTTATGACGTCGCTATCGGTATGGACTAGTTGGAATCGCATGAGGCGATACTCAACTGTAAGACAAAACGATTGAGCTTGGTCGATGATGAGGGATGAGACGCGTGATTATAGGTTGAAACCAGGGATTTTCCCTAAGGTTCAGCTCTTCCTTGCAGCTACGGAATAGCTTGCACAAGGGGTGCTAGCTTTATGTCATCCTTGCATTGAATGAGAAGGGAGAAGCGAAAGGTCTAGAACACCTTCTGGTGGTGAGAAAGTTTGCAAATGTATTTCCGCAGTAGTTACCTAGGATGTCGCCAAAGAGGGAATTGGAGTTTTCTATAGACCTAAAACCGGGGACTGAATCGATAGCTAGAATTCCTTATCGGATGTCGACCCGGGAGTTACAGGAGTTGAGAATGCAACTGAAAGAATTGCTGGACCTGGGACTGATACGTCAAAGTGTTTTACCGTGGGGTGCGCCTGTTATTTTCATATGAATGAAGGATGGGTCATGGAGGATCTGCATTGACTACCATCAATTGAATAAGGAAACAATCAAGAATCAGTATCCATTGTCGAGGATAGATGATCTGTTTGATCAGATGAAGGGTGCGAAGGTGTTCTCAAATATCGATTTGCGATCAGGGTATCACCAGTTACAGATCAAGGAGGATGATGTCCCTAAGACCACCTTTAAGATGAGGTTTGGACATTATGAGTTTATTATTTTACTGTTTGGACTGACAAACGCCCTAGGGGTATTCATGATTTTGATGAACAGGGTGTTCTAAGAGTACTTGGACAAGTTCGTCCAAGTATTCATTGATGATATTTTGATTTATTCTCGAACGAAGGAGGAGCATGAAGAACACTTGTGCTTGGTACTATAGTGCCTGTGAGAGAACAATTTGTATGGGAAGTTGTCCAAATGCTCATTTTATCAATCAAGGATTCACTACTTAGGGCATGTCATCTCCGACGATGGTATTTCCATGGATCCAACAAAGGTCGAGGCTATTACGCAATGGCCTGCGCTGACGAATGTCCTAGAATTACATAGCTTCATGGGTTTAGCAGGATACTATCGACGGTTCATCGAGGGATTTTCGAAGATAGCAAATCTGATCACGGAATTGCAGAAGAAGAACAAGAAGTTGTTTGGACCGAGAAATGTGCAGAATCATTTCAGAGG
Source organism: Picea engelmannii (assembly GCA_009831015.1). Taxonomy (NCBI): domain Eukaryota; kingdom Viridiplantae; phylum Streptophyta; class Pinopsida; order Pinales; family Pinaceae; genus Picea; species Picea engelmannii. Next base: position 1,776,654 of record ML783558.1, on the reverse strand, counting down.
CTCAAGGAGATGTTGAGAACAATAGCGATACTAAAGGTCCTTGACATGGACACAGATTTCTTGGTATGCATTGATGCATCCAAGGAAGTCTTAGGCGGAGTCCTGATACAAGATAGTCGAGTGATCGCTTACATCTTGAGGAAACTGAGAAGGCATGAGGAAAACTATGCGGCACACAATTGGGAGTTGTTAGCCATTGTTTATGCCTTAGAGGTTTGGAGACACTACCTTGTTGGATGAAAATTTGAACTAAAGACGGACCACTATGGACTACAACACATCTTTATGCTAGGCGACCTGAATGCATGACAACAACGTTGGTGGGAATTGCTTAAGAGAGTACGACTTTGAGATTTAATTAGATAAAAGGAATAGTGAACCAAGTGGCAAATGCATTGAGTCGGAGACAACTCATCTTTTTGGTGTTGCCTCTTCAGATGAATCTATGTAAAAAGATTCTAACTTTACAGCATGATGATGATTGGTACAAGGAGGTTGAGGGTTTTATCAGACAAAACACAATGATGGTACCAATATTTGAATGATTTACATTTGATGATGATGGATTATTGAGGTTTAAAAATTAGATTTACATACCACCGAACAACGAGTTGAGGAGATTGATCCTAAGTGAGGCTCTTAGAGTAGTATACATGGCTCACCCAAAAGTCACGAAGATGAGGGTGGACCTTAAAAACTTATTCTTCTGGAAGGGAATGAAGGCATACATAGTCAAACTATGTGGCTAGATGTCTAGAATGTCAGCAGGTAAAGGCCGAACATAGACACCCAGCAGGATTACTACAGCCACACGCTATTCTGGAATCGAAATGGGAGGTTACTTCGATGGATTTTATTGTTGGATTTCCATTGACAGCAAGGAGACATGACTCAATTTTCGTAGTAGTAGACACTATGACGAAGAGTGCTCACTTTATTCCAATGTGTATGATGTATCAGGTGCCTAACATAGCTAGATTTTTCATCAGTGAGATTGTGAGGAGGCATGGTGTGCCTAAGAGGATTATATCTAATCGAGGATCGGTGTTTACTAGACATTTTTGGATGAGTTTCCAAGAGGCCTTGGGAACCCAACTTAACTTCAGTACTGCATATCACCCGGAGACTAATGGGCAGACTGAACGAATGAACCAGACCTTAGAGGACATGTTGTTCATGTATGTGATGGACCAACAAAATAGTTGGGAAGAATTCTTTCCATTGGTGGAATTCGCTTATAACAACAGTTACGAAAGCACCATTAAGATGGCGCCTTTCGAGTTTCTTTATGGGTGACCGTGTCAGATGCCTTTGAGTTGGGATCGGCTTGAGGATAGGGTCATGGTGGGGCTGGAAGCAATCCAAGAATTGGAAGATTAAATGCTAACCATAATAAAAAGGATTAAGGAAGCGCAAGATCGATAGAAGAGTTATGTCGATGTGCATCGTGTCGACTGTAGTTACGATGTGGCGATCGAGTATTTTTGTGGTGGAAACCACATAAGAGTTCGATCAAGTTCGATAAATGGGTTAAACTATCTCCTAGGTTCGTGGGATCTTATGAGATTGTGGAAAGGAGAGGCTCGTGGCCTAATGACTAGCCTTGCCTGATTCTTTGAGGCGTATGCACGATGTTTTTCACGTATATGTTTTGTGACATTACATTAGTGATCCTACACATGTTATTGACACAAGTTTTTAACAATATTTCTAGTGTAAAAACACTTTCACATTCAAGAATGTATGGGTGAAACCCCAATGTACACATGAAACTGCAAAAAAAAAAACTCATAAAATAGATGGGACTGTCATGTACAATAATGAACACAAAGGATCACGAAGCCATGAACAAATGAAAGTGATGATAAAGAAGCTACTCAATGTATTTACTATCTTAATCCAAAATTGAAACGTTTTTTGGATTGGATTCTGAAAATTATGGAAATGGGGCATTTAGATGCCTTTTTCCTAGCTGCAAGATGTGAGTATGCCCCAATAGTTGATGAAGTTCAAACACATGAATTAAAAAAATAGCATCAAATTTAGTGGGAAATATGAGTAATATAACCTAGTAGCATCCTAGTGCATTATAGATAGCATTTAGTTAACGGTGTTACCTTTGATAAAGGTTGTGATCAATGAATCACATCAATTATGCAATAATATTTTTGCAAGACAGAGAGGGAACAAGAAGCAAAGTGCAAAAGGTAAGGGTCAAGGTGTTAAATGACTCAGTAACAAAGGCATATATGAGTAGAAGAAACATTGCATGTTTGGATGAAACAAAGTGGTATGGAATGGCACTTTTCTTCATAATATTGTACCTACACTCGACCACACTGTTGGCACTACATTTTTGGCACTTGATAAACAAAAATTTGAAAAGAGAGATTCTGAAATTATTTTTAGGATCCAGAGAGAATTCTAGGGTCTTCTTATGAAAGGCATTGATCCCCATCCCTGATTTACATGTGCTAAATTGATAACGATTTGAGGAAAAAAATAGAAGTCCTTATGGTATTGTGCATGTTGTACAATGGATATCAAGATGGTAAATGAAAACCAAAATAATAATGCATTGAAGGCAATGTATTTGATGAGTGGAAGGTCTTTGTTCTAAAATGCATCAATACAATAAATTTAGATTCTATAAACAAGTGCAATGGATTTATTCAAGTATTAAACATTTCCTACTTTTCAACAAAGGATGTAGATTCATATTTAAGACCATTCAACAAAATGTTCACTCACATTGTGATTTTTTAACAAGCTTTCTGGTCTGAAAACACTTTGACATTAGATAATGTTTGGGTGAAATCCCAATGTACACATGAAACTGCAAAAATAATAGAACTCAAAAAATAGATGGGTCTGTGTACAATAATGAACACAAAGGATCACTAAGCCATGAACAAATGAAAGTGATGATAAAGAAGATACTCAATGTCTTTACTCTTTTATTCCAAAATTGAAACATTTTTTGGACTGGCTTCTGAAAATTATGGCAATGGGGCATTTAGAGGCCCTTTTCCTAGTTGCAACACGTGAGTATGCCCCAATAGTTGATGAAGTTCAAAAAAATGAATTAAAGAAATAACATCAAATGTAGTGGGAAATATGAGTAATATAACCTAGTAGGATCCTAGTGCAATAGAGATTGAATTTTGTTAGTTGTGTTACCTTTGATAAAGGTTGTGATCAATTAAGCACATCAATTGTGAAATAATATTTTTGCAAGTCAGAGTGGAAACAAGAGGCAAAGTGAAAAAGGTAAGGGTCAAGGTGGTAAATGACTCAGTAACAAAGGCAGATATGAGTAGAAGAAACATTGCATGTATGGATGAAACAAAGTGGTATGGCATGGCAATTTTCTTCATAATATTGTACCTACACTGGGCCACACTGTTGGCACTACATATTTCGCCTTTGCTAAATACAAATTTTAAAAGAGAGATTTTGAAATTCTTTTTAGGAGCCAAAGATAATTCTAGGCTCTTCTTATGAAAGGCATTGATCCCCAACCCTGATTTACATGGGCTAAATTGATAATGATTTGAGGAAAAAACTAGAATTCCTTATGGTAGTGTGCATGTTGTACAATGGATATCAAGATGGTAAATGAAAACCAAAATATTAATGCATTGAAGACAATGTATTTGATGAGTGGAAGGTCTTTGTTCTAAAAAGTATTAGTACAATAAATTTAGATTCTATAAACAAGTGCGATGAATTTATTAAAGTATTAAACATTTCCTACTTTTCAGCGAAGGAAGTAGATTCACATTTAAGATCATTCAACAAAATGTTCTCTCACATTGTGATTTTTTAACAAGCTTTCTGGTCTGAAAGCACTTTGACATTCAAGAATGTTTGGGTGAAATCCCAATGTACATATGAAACTGCAAAAAAAAAACTCAAAAAATAGATGGGACTGTGTACAATAATGAACACAAAGGATCACTAAGCCATGAGCAAATGAAAGTGATGATAAAGAAGATACTCAATGTATTTACTATTTTAATCCAAAGTTGAAACGTTTTTTGGATTTGCTTATGAAAATTATGGCAATGGGGCATTTAGATGCCTTTTTCCTAGCTGCAACACGTGAATATGCCCCAATAGTTGATGAAGTTCAAACAAATGAATTAAAAAAATAGCATCAAATTTAGTGGGAAATATGAGTAATATAACCTAGTAGGATCCTAGTGCATTAGAGATAGAATTTAGTTAACTTTGTTACCTTTGATAAAGGTTGTGATCAATGACGCACATCAATTGTGCAATAATATTTTTACAAGACAGTGGAAATAAGAAGCAAAGGGAAAAAGGTAAGGGTCAAGGTGGTAATTGACTCACTAACAAAGGCATATATGAGTAGAGGAAACATTGCATGTTTGGATGAAACAAAGTGGTATGGCATGACACTTTTCTTCGTAATATTGTTCCTACACTTGGCCACATTGTTGGCACTGCATATTTGGAATTTGCTAAAAAACAATTTTAAATGAGAGATTCTGAAATTCTTTTTAGGAGCCAAAGATAATTCTAGGGTCTTCTTATGAAAGGCATTGATCCCCATCCCTGATTTACATGTGCTAAATTGATAATGATTTGAGGACAAAACTAGAAGTCCTTATGGTAGTTTGCATGTTGTACAATGGATATCAAGATGGTAAATGAAAACCAAAATATTAATGCATTGAAGGCAATGTATTTGATGAGTGGAAGGTCTTTGTTCTAAAAAGTATCAGTATAATAAATTTAGATTATATAAACAGGTGCGATGGATTTATTCAAGTATTAAACATTTCCTACTTTTCAGCAAAGGATGTAGATTCATATTTAAGACAATTCATTAAAATTTTCTCTCACACTATGATTTTTTAACAAGCTTTCTGGTCTGAAAACACTTTGAAATTCAAGAATGTTTGGGTGAAATCCCAATGTACACATGAAACTGCAAAGAAAAAGAACTCGGAAAATAGATGGGATTGTCATGTACAATAATGAACACAAAGGATCACTAAGCCATGGAAAAATGAAAGTGATGATAAAGAATATATTCAATGTATTTACACTCTTAATCCAAAATTGAAACGTTTTTTGGATTGGCTTCTAAAAATTATGGCAATGGGGCATTTAGATTCCTTTTTCTTAGCTGCAACACATGAGTATGCCCAAATAGTTGATGAAATGTGGAGGGATCCTTCAATTCAGGCTACATATGCAAGGCAACAATCCCTTGGATTCCCAACACTGATGAATGATATGGCAAGTTGGCAGATTATTGGATCCTCTTTGGGTATTTCTAGGTTGAGAGAAATGATAAGTTGATCCTTTTTTAGATGGAAAGACTAGTACTAAAATTTTCACAAAATTCTTATGGGACTAGAATGCATAGACTCTAATTCCAATACCAATAAATCCTGCAAATTCTTCTTATCATAAAACCCAAAACCAATCAACCCCTTGCTAGAAAAGGTTATCCTCTAGTTTCCCAAATGGAAGAAGTATAGAGTAATAAAAATTAGAGGAAAAAACTACCAACATGTCTAACTCATTGGATAAATAATGAGCACCAATATAAGAAGCAATGCCGAGAGAGACTATTCCCAATGTCTTCACCGAATCATCAATATTTTATCTCATTTCGGACTCACCAAAACATCGATATTGAATATCGTTTCAGACTATTTACAACTTCATTTCCCTCTGCCCTATTGATTTGATTTGTAAAAAATATACATTTTCTTCCCATTTACATAAACATGGGAGAAAACGCTCTTATTGAAAGCCATGGGTAAAATCGTTTCCATAAACCATTGATTCGAGGAGATGGGGGAAATTTGATTTCCCTAAATCCTTGATTCAAGGATCTATAGGGTGATTCACTCCCCAAACAAAAGGGATTCTTAAAAAAAGAGGCAAAGTGAAAATTTTGTCCTGATATGGGGCTGGCGAACCCTCTCTACATAGGATTTTCTGATTTTCTTTCTGGGCCGACGAATGATGTACCATATATATTTTTTAGTATAATATTTGGGAGAATTTTTTTAATTTTCTTTAAAATGACTTCACTAAAAATTTGCCCCCTCAAACATTTAAACCCTAAAATTTCACCCCTAAAATTATCTATGGAGAAAATAGGGTTGAAAATTTAAGGAGTAGAGTGAGTTATACATTTTTTTTGTATGGCATGGAGGGGAGATATGGGATCTAAAATCCAAACCAAGAAAGGTTTTATTTTTCTTGTTCTTTGTACATAACAAACTAGAAATCGTGTTGGGGACAAATATGGAAGTTGTGCTTAAGACACAGGCTTCTATGCTAAGATAGTTCACTCCCATTATGTTATTCATGTTGTTGAATATGGTGATTGGAACTATTGTTGTTCTTTTTGGAATGCACCAAAACAACCACACCAACACTAGGGACCTCAAGAAAAACCCATGTTTGTTATATATACTAAGTACCTTTTTATGGGAAAAAATGGCATAATCCCACTTTGACCTTCCTCCTTCAGGATGAACCTTGTTAATGATTTTTTTTAAAAATATCCCATTTCTCATACAAAAAATTAAACTAGGATGGCTAGAATTCATATCGAGAGGCCTAATCATCCCATGCCATATGCATTAGCCTACTATCTACAAATGTCTCATGCCTTCTCTCACCTAAATATTATATTTTGATAACATAGGAAGAAGTGATAATGAATTAATATAAATACATGGTGTTCTAGGAACAAATACAAAGACACAACATTCTAGGAATGGGAGAGGAGATATGGGATCTAGAAGCCGAGCAAAGAAAACATTTTATTTTTCTCGTAGTTTGTATATTGTATAGTATAAATCATGTTGGGAGTAGTTATGGAAAATCAGCCTCATATGTGGTCTATTATGATCAATTGGTTCACTCCTATTGTGTTATTCATGTTGTTAAATTTGGTGATAGGAACCATTATTGTTACTTCTATAACGCACCAAAACAACATCACCAATAGGTACCAACTAAGAAGAAACTCATCTTTATAATATAGACTAAGAACCTTCAATTTATCCAGAGATAAGTTTGAGATGGTAGTTGAGTATAAAAACTAGAAAGAACAAGAGAAGATGGCGGATAATGTAATAGTATAATAAGAGAAAACAAGGGGAAAATAGGAAGAAGAAAGGAAATTAAAAGGATTATAGAATGCATCATAGTTGTTATTATAATTAATAAGTATATGAATAAAATGAAAGGATTATAGAAAGTTATACATATTTTTGTTTTTAGTTGACTAGGAGGGGAGATGTGGGATGTGGAAGAAAAGTTAAGAAAAGTTTTCTTTTTCTTGCAATTTGTATATTGCAAAGTATAAATCAGGTTGGGGATAGTTATGGAATCTCTACCTAAAATGTGGATGGTTGCTTGTATGCTCGGTTGGTTCACTCCCATTATGTTATTCATGTTGTTGAATGTAGTGATTGGAACCATTGTTGTTACTTATAGAATGTGCCAAAACAACATGAATATATCCAAGCTTGAATTCTTGTTTTTGTGCAATCTAAACCAAAAATGTATATATACACATACAAACTTGTTGCATTTTGTTTTCATCAACATCAAATCATTTTACACCTTGAATCATAAGGTACATATGATGCAAGGGTGGGTGTGAATTAACTTAACCTATTTTCAGTTATTCTCAAGTGTTGAAAATATATCTTAATTATTTGAAAGAAAGATTTCATAATATTGTCTAAAATCAAAGTAACAAGTTCTCATAGAGGTGAGAATTACATCAAATACATTCAACTCATTATTCTTATCATACAAAAGAATGTATTTATTTCCCAAGTGTAGATGAAGCACTTTTTATTTTACCAGTTGCTTACAAAGTGATTTTTTTTTATAGTGTCAATCCATCTATGTGATATTTAAATGTTTTTCAATGAAGTCCTGAGCAAAAGGCCAAACTTCGATCCTTCTTTTCATCTTGGCAAATACATATATTGTCCAATTTAGCTATGAGACTTGGCATAGGTGAATGAAGTACAATTGTGGTCATACAAATATGGTGAAGGATTCTCTACATGAATTGGTGTCTATGACTTCAAATGGATTAGAGTATTGTAGAAGAATCGACAAACATATGTTAGACTACAACAACTATTAAAGATGCACAGAAATATGATATTTTGAAAGATTATAATGCTAACATTGAGGGTATTAATTCTAAATCAATTAAAAATGACATCAATTTGGTTTGTTCGACCTTGTTGAAGCAAGTGGGTTTCATTAAATGTCATGATGGAAAATTGTTTGAAATAGTGCTCAAATTTAATAATGAAGATATAAATCTTCATAATTCAAGGACTTCTAGTATAGTAAATAGTTGTTATTTTGAACATGATATACTTAATATTTTAACTAATTGCTTTTGGAAGAATCTAGAAGATGGGAAGATAATTACTTCAAATTTGTTTCTAGTTAATTTCTTACCAATTGGGTTGATATTATATCGTCAACCTCATATCCACAGTTTTTCAATACATGCTAAGAAATTTACAACATTTCAGAATGCATTGGAAAAAGAATGATTAACGCTAGAGAAACCCTCCCACTAATCAATAAAATACTTTATTTTCATCATTTGGAAAGACATTTTCAGATAAAGTTCTATGAGCACTAGTAGTGCATTAAATTGGTGGTCTGATAAACTATAAAATGTTATCATCATAGACAAGATTATTTGAGATAACAAGCAACATTTGCTTGAGTAAAGTTAAAATGGGCCATCATCAAGAGGGTTTTTGTGTCACAATTGTATGTCAATAATAAAACACATATGTGAATCATTTCCTTAGTTGAAGTAATCAAGATTATAATATTAGACAACCAGAATAAGAAGTGGGGATTCAATGATCACAAAACTAGGTACTTAGCAAAAACTTGAATGATGGTTATTTTTCTTTTGCACGTATTGTATTAGCCTAAACTTTGATGAGAAGAGACTGACATACTCACCTTCTCTAAGCTAACAACTTCAACTATTTAATGACTATACACAATTTTCAAATATTCTCAAAATATTTATTGGTGGGTAAAGGACGATTTGAATGAGGAAGTGGTGAAAGGTGATTTTCAATGACCTACTATATAAAAATCCAATGAATTTATGTTTTATGGAATTGTTGGTGTATTTTACACAAATATAATGCCATTCTTCTAGGGAGTTCCAATTGATCATTGAAAAGAGTGTAGCATATAGAACCTAATGTGAAGAACCATAACGTAACTATGAAGGAAATGATAGAACATGCTATGAAGAATTATAAAGTAACTATGAAGGGATTCAAAATCAACACTAATATCGGGGTGAAACAAGAAAGTCCCCTCTCTCCAATATTACTTGACTTATTTATAAATCAGATAGAAGATATCAGATCAAGAAGGATGTAGGAGGAGGAACATACATAGCAAGTTAAGCTTTATTATTGTTGATTTATGCAAATGATGTTGTGTTATTGGAAAATCACAAAGATAGTCTCCAAAGACATCAAGACCTCCTAGACAAATTTTGTAGCTACTGTGAATTGAAAGTTAATGTAAAAAAATTAAAGGTAATAGTACTAGGTACATGGGACATATATATAGTCATCACATTTAACAATAATAAATTGGAGGTAGTTCCGTCTTACAAGTACCTAGTCTTGAATTTGATCCCAATGATTATTTGAACTCTTATGTCAGGAAACATGTAATAGGAGGCATGAAGACCCTCTATTTTGAAGAAATAATTGTGAACAAATTCACCAGTGAAGTTGGAAATTGATTAACTTTATCTTTAGAACATTGGTACAAACATTAGTTTTATATTGTTGCCCAAGTTCAATGTCTTCAAAGAATCTTCGAGGAAAGTTTTGTTCTTATTAGAGAAACTAGGAGTTAAAGTACAAACACTTTAATTTATGAGGCTAGTGAATGCATGTATGTTACCATTAGAAAGAAAAAACATTACACCAATTTATAACATATATAATCAAAACAAAATAAGATATACTGAAACAAATAAATTACCCCACCAACTCAAAATAAAGATTGATACAAATATCATAAAAAAAAAAAAAATTAACTAAGAAGATTGATAATTTTATCAATGTGAAATCAAATCAACAATTACACATTAAATAGCTGAGAAAATCTCTCTATACATAATTAAAAAAAAAAAAAACATATAATTTGTTAATTAAAATTATGTTTTCATCACTTAGCACTTTAAATAATGTTTATTTTGAAAAAAAAAATGAAAATAAGATACATACAATATTACATTATTTTATATATGAAAAAAGTAAAGACTTCCATAAAAAAAAATTGCCAACAAAACAAATATTGATTATATTAAAAATGTTTAAGATTAATACTAAAAATAATCATGTTGCATCTTGAGACATGTTGTAGTTATGATCCTTGCATCATTGGATTCTCTATTTCCAAATCATGTCAAATAAAAATAATTGATCAAAACAGGGACACGTCTAAAGAGTAAAAAAAAGGAGGCTTGTTAAGACTATGACTAGTAATAATGGTACTTGGGTTGACATCAATCAACTAATTTGATCATGGTTCATAGGAAGGGAGATGAATAAGAATGAGCTGATGATGTTTGGGTTATTTTGGTTAACATATAATGATAATGAGTAGGTAGGAGATGAAAAAGTTGAACAGGGAGATGTATTTATTAATTTTTTTATTTTAATTATTTAATCTAAATGTTTTATGTTATTGATTTTTTGGCAAACTATTATTGGAATTTGGCAGTATAATTTTTGGGAAAATTATAATTGTACATTATTTAAATAATATTTAAATTGAGTTTTTGAATCCATAAATAAATTCAACTTCCTCAAAAACATGGAAAAAATACAACTATACATTATTTAAATTGGACTTTTGAATCTATAAATAAATTCAACTTCTTCAAAAAAGTGCAGTATACCCAAAAATATGTCATCTCACTCACTAAAATCTGTAAATCTGTAATTTTATACAGTGAACCTTTAACCACTTTTTAAAGCTCGAAACATTAAGGGAAATTAGATGGGGTCCATGAAAGATGGACATTGCATTGCTGATTTTGAATGATGACTTAGATTTTATGTTCAGTCATGATTGTCTTTGTGTTGTTATTGGTTTAAGTGTTGTTATTGGTTTAAGATGGACAAGGTTAGCTTTTTATTGCCCAAATAAATACTCACAATTACCAGTCCGATTCGTACTTCGCTGAAGTTTATTTTTTCCAAAACGTCTTCCACTTAGTGTGCATTATATGTTGACACTACATTCTTCTTGGTCAAATTTAATCGGTTCAATAAACCATCTCTGTACTTTTTCACTCTAATTAATATTTATCCACCATGAATCTTGAGCCAGACAAAGTCAACGTTATTAACCATCTCTCTCCCTTCTGTACTTTTTCATTCAAATTAGGTCAGCGTTATCAACCAACCTTCCTTCCGAAAAAAAGTGGCTACTGATGTTTCATATTCAATAGAATTGAGAAATGCAATCTCCTCTTTCGTGGATCAGTCCATTGAGACATACCCGTAACGGTGAATAAACCTGGATTTATCAACTTCTCTCAAACCACAAAAAGCATTCAAATTCGATTGCATATAATCTACTTACGATAACATTCACTGTTGTGTAGCAAACTGAATACGACTCGTTCAAAAAATTGAAAATGAATAACACAATTTACAATAACATTCAATGTTAATGTTATGTAGCAAACTGAATATGCTCGTCTAATTTTACTGATGGGAGAAGCTGAAAATGAATAATACAGTGCACCTGTATCCAATGATACCAAAGCAAATGGTTGCGACGAGTACATTGAGTGCCATTCACTGACATGAGTACCACAGAAAATATAAATAAGGTGGTATGTATGAAATGATAGCACGTGGTTGTGACGTAAATGAAATAAAAAAAGTGGTATGTATGAAATGATAGCACATGGTTGTACATGTGACGTGGTCGAATACAGTATGACACAATTTGCTCAGGATTCCTTTAAAACATCTTGTATTTCTTATTTTCATTGTGTCGGTGTACATATTGTGTCGTTGTACATTTGTGTATATATGTCATTATTGTTAGCTGTAAATCTCAACATAATAGTGACTTAATAATGACTATATATTGTTAGTTGTTCTATTAGTTGTTTTGGTTGTTGTACAAGTTTATTAGGATTTCTGTCAGGGTCTTGATTCTTGTTTAGCTGGACCTTATTTTTAGTTTAGTTGTTTTTCCTTAATCAAATGTGCTCTGCATATTTATTTTTCCCTCTCATGCAATCTGTCTACTCTGCACAGTCTATTGTTTAGTCTGTGTAGTCTTTTGTCTCCTCTACGCAGTTTCTTGTTTTGACTACGGGGTTTCTTGTTTTTTCATGGTATCATAGTGCGGGAGGTAAGACTGTTCACAACGCTTTGAGAGCAGTCCTCCAAGGATCGATGCAGAGTGTTGGGATAAGACTCCCATAACGTAGATCACAAGCAACCCACTCCATCACTCAAAAGAGCACGGGACACCTATTGGCTAGTGCGCGGAGTGTAAGTATTCCAAGCACGGGGGACACCATGCTGGCTAGCGCGCGAAGTGAAAGATCACGCACACTCCAAATCTGAGGAGATCGTGCAGTCTTTTGAATCCGAGGAGATTCTATAATTTTCCAGTGCTATTCGAGGTTCAGTGTGGCGCAATTTACCCACGAGTGGCGTGATTTACAAACCAAAGGGATCGCAGAGATGCCAAAGGGACTGGATCCAATCAAACTCGTGGATTGTTGAGTTAGAGAAAATCTCAAAGACAAAAGAAGGCAACTACTCCAATGAAGAAAGTGATACGCGCACACAAAGCTTGATTTCAAAATCTTGATTTCAATGCTCAAGAGGTTTGATAATTTTTTATGCAAAAGATTTGCATTGGTTATGAGTCAAATTACTAGATGGATTTGGCGAGAAGTTTACGTAGCATGCTATCCCCTGGGTATTTTTGTTTCTAATGGAAATTAACCCACATTTTTCTCAATCAGTGGTGATTTTTTTTTATCTCTCATAGAGGGATATTTGAATTATATGGTTGAAATAGTTCAAATCTCACAAAAAAACATATATTCTTTTAAAAGGAAAAATTTGCAGTTTTGTGTAAACATTCTAATAGGAAACTTTGAGACATAGGATTTGAAATTAATATTTCTTTTCGTTAAAACGAAATAAGCATTAACTCTCGCTTCAAATATCATGGCTCGATTTTGCCATTAAAGTGTTACAATGAATAAAGAACCTAGCTCGGAGTTTTGACTCTCTAATATCTTATGCTCGGATAGTCAGATCCGGTAAGATCCATACGAAGAAACATGAAATTTCCTGTAGATCTATTTTTTTTTATAGTTCTGGTGATCCTACAACAAATTTTTTTTGGCTCTGTATTTTCTTCATGAAAAGAGTAAAATATAGTCATAAGAGTCAAATTGAGGATTTGGAATCTGCGCGACATTTAGTGTACAAGTGACGAGATAGAATGGTAGATCCACAAGTGTGATCAAATTGGTGAATGAACAACCAAGAAACGTTGTCATGGGTCAACAAAGATGACTCAAGAAGTCTAGAAGAGATCTCAAACAGAACTGGAGAGAGAACAACAAAGAAATGGCAACATATTTAGCAAAGACAAATGGAGAGGTCCCACACAGGAAGAAGATCAGAGGAAAATTGGTGATATTTGGAGTAGCATGAGCATGAATGTACCATTACCGCCACAATATAATGGTAAGAATTTTGAATGTTGGTATGTTAGAATTAATGTTTTTTTTCTGTCTTGTAGATTGTTATCATAATCTACATGATGAGGAAAGAGATGCATTAGCATTGTTGATCATCCAATAAACCTTGGATGACGGTATGTTGCACAAGGTTGCAACAACAACATCTTTGAAAGAAGTTTGGAGTATTCTGGAAACATAGTACAATGAAAGAGGGAGCAACAATTTGTTGAATATTGCCACTCTGGAAGAAGCATCTATGTTTGAAGCGGAGCTACCAGAGGAAAAGAATGAAGGAGCATCTGTGTGAAGCAGATCTACCAGAGGAAGAGAAAAAAGGTGCATATGTGTGTGAAGCAGAGCATGAGAAAATTGCATAAATTGATGATTAAGATATCAACACAACAACCCACATTGATGAAATGATTCCAGTAATGTTTGTTGATGACAACAAAGGATCAACATCAATGATTTTTTATGAACATTGTACAGAAATTGGCCTCTTTGAAACAGAGGTAAGAAATATTGAAGTTGAATTTGATGATGATAACCTATCTTATGATGAGTGCCTTCAAATAATGGAAGAAATGAAGAAAATTGATGAATTGATGTTTGAAGGAGGAAGCCTACTTGGCATTCAGAATCAAAAGATAATGTTGTCGATGCACATTTGATATGGATTGAACAGTCAATCTATGATGATGATGACGATGATGGTGACTTCCTCATATCTGCGAGGTAGACAGATTTGGTTGCAAAAATAGAGAGGGCTCTTAGAAAATAACAAAAAGAAGATAACCAATATGGTTCATGTTATAATTTTTTTATATCAGATTGACAAGTTGTTTGAGTATGCAAGTGAGAAGCCAGAAGAAGAAGATGAAGATATGGATGAGGATTTCAATGAAGACCAGTTTAAAACCATCTTCATGCAATGGATTTTTGAAGAAATCAGATTTGATTCTGAGTTAATGTGGAAGTAGTCCATTGACTGTGTAGTCCAAGCTATGAAGGGCATTGATGATAATTTGCAGAGGTGGCACCGACCCACTGTCAAAGACAAATTTGTTGTAGAAGAAGATGAAATAAACATGCATAAGAAGCCTAATCAAATTGTGAATATGAATTTGCAAAGAGAAATAAAAAAGGCAAAGCACAGAGCTTTTAGTATCAAGGCCAAAAAAAAAAACAAATGACCAGATTAGAAAAGTACAAATTTTGGAAGAAGAGAAAGAAGAAACCAAGATCAAGTGAAAAGTTGAAGTCTAGTTTTGTTGTTATGTATTGTAAGCCTAGCTGAGACATATACCAACAAGCATTTGCATTTCTGAATTTATTTTTGTTAAAATCCATTAGGTAAATCCATTTTTTTATTTCCAAATGCAACACTTAGGATTTATCAGTGCTGTAAACATTGAGTTTAAGAGGGAGTGTTAGTTTAAAACACAACGTAGTAGTGACTATACACTGCCATCTATTGTGGCAATTATACGAGTCTGTTAGGATTCCTGTCAGGTTCTCGATTTTCTTGTTTCGCTGGAACTTATTTAGCTCAGTCGTTTTCCCTTAATCAAATGTGCTCTACACATTCATTTTTCCCTCTCATGCAATTTGTCTACTCTGCGTAGTCTATTGTTTATTCTGCGTAGTCTTTTGTCTCCTTTGCGCAGTTTCTTGTTTTGACTGTGCAGTCTCTTGTTTTCTAAATCATTGTAGAAGGGGAGATGCAAGGAGAAAGAGGGAAGGACAGTAGTAGAAGAAGGACAATGGTAGAGATGGTGAAATAAGTAGGAGGACACGTTCCTCTAACTTCTATGAATCATATTTCTCTCATTTGCAAATCTATTAAGGAATCCATTAATTTCTACGAGTATGTATTAGTATTTGTTCATGTTAAGAGGCCCGAATATTTTGATTGATGGCGCTTGGTCAGTGAATTTCTTTTCAATTCTTCCTGTTAAGAATATTTTAACCTGTGTTTGTTATTTACTAGATATATCAAAGAGTCTTATAGTTTGAAGATTGTGCAGTGTTTTCAATTATGGAGTTGGGATACATTTTCTACAAAGTAACAATCCAGAGGATTTACCCAGAAATATGAGATTAATCCAATGGATAATCGTGTATCCTTATAGGTATATAAACACATAATATTCATGTTAACTAGAGTTTTTTAAGTTATTTGATGTCATTGATATTGTTTGATTAATATACTTGATTATGGATTACATATGTGCAATGTGAGAGCATGTGGTTGGTGGAGATGAGGCTACAAGATATGAAAATAAAGTATGTAAAATGCATAGTGGAGGAAGGGGGATTGCACGTGGATCAACTCTTCATTCATGACCCTGATGGCTTCATGATTGAAATGTGTAATTGTGGTGGATGAAAATAAACATAAAATAGATTAATTGAGAATGTTATAGGGACACTAAACTACCAAAATGGAATCATCTTTATGCATTGGGTGTAAAAATAAATTGAGAATTGTCAGATGGCCTCTATGTGTCAAGAAAAGGAGCAACACTTTAATAAAACATTTGGTACATGGGAATGAAAAATTCTTTCAAGATGGAAATTAAAAGCCCAATCTAATATTGTAAAGGTTTGGTTTGATGAAAAATTCTTTCAAGATGGAAATCAAAAACCCAATCTAAAGGTTTGGTTTGATGAAAAAAGAAATGCAAATAAAAAAAGACTACTAAGTGCTAGTTTAAATGATGAGACACATTGAATGAAGGAACACAAAAAACTTTTATGCAAGGAAAAAAATGGATTTTATTAGAAAAAAACAAGAGAATCTAATTCACAACCTAGCACGTCATCTTAAAAAAGATGGAAATAGTTACATTCATGAAGCGCTTAGCAAAGTGAGACAACTAAGAAGATTTGATAGCATATATGTGCATGTGAACTTTATGAGAAAGGAAATAATGGAAATGATTCCAACATGAATTTCTCATGAAAAGAAATATAGGTTATTTTAGAAGAAGATATAATTACACATATTAACAATGTAAGGAAAATGGTCTTCATGATTTAAAAATTGAAATATACAAATGGGGGATCTAGCCTTGCATGCACTTCTCATAGATATATTTAATCAAGTATGTGGCATGAGTTTCCGATAAGCTAGTAGAGTCATTCCTATTCATAAGGGAGAAAATATAAATAATGTGAGAAACTACATAGCCATCATGGTTAGTGTTCTCTTTGCCAATATATTTGGCACCATTCTAGAGAGGAAAATAAGTAAACAAGTGTAAGAAAACAATGTCAAGGCTCCTTATCAAGCTAGTTTTCGAACTAAGCACTCAACCATTGACTAGATGATAACTCTTAGAGCCACTATTTGTTGGAAGATTGGTTGTTGTCATTGATGTCAACCCTAGTCATGGGTTTTGGACCGCAAGATTGATAAAGGTATTTGGACATGAAGGACAATGCACATGCATATACAACACCCACGAATGGATAGTATACATCATGTTGTTTCCGGTGGTATGTGGCACGTCACGTGGATCCTCATGGTTGAGGAGAAATGAATTTTTGAAGATGACAAAGTGAATTGAAGAAGGAAGTACATG
>ML783558.1:1713881-1727128 GCA_009831015.1 Picea engelmannii | reverse complement strand
CAGCATATCCTCCTTGCTGATCTGGTTGCTGTCTCCTTGGCTCAAAATTTTGCTGCCTCTGCTGTGAGGTTCCACCTCTTTCAGCTTTTCCTTGAGGCTTTTTCCAATCCTCCTTGGGCTTTTGAGTTCTCTCCTGGGCAACAACTTTACCTCGTGGCTGGCTTCTGCCTCGCCCTCGCTGTCCCTGCTTGCAGCTCAGCTTTTCTTCGGCTCTTAGAGCGATCTGGTACGCATCCTCAACTGTGCGGATGGTGACCATGCTCAATTCATCTTGAATGTCATATCTAAGACCATTCAGGTATCTTGCCACCTTTTCGTCATCACTCTCCCGATGACCAGCTCGAGTGTTGAGCCTGTAGAACTCTTCGGTGTACTCTTTCACCGTCATCAACTTCCGCCTCAGGTTCTGCATGCGCCTGAACAGAGTGATCTGGTAGTCCCTCGGAATGAACTTCGCCTTCATCTTGGCGATCATCCGATCCCAGCTTTTGATCTTTTGTTTGCCTTTGGAACGCCTGTCTTCCTGCAGCTCGTCCCACCATAAGGCTGCATGTCCCTTCAACTTGGTGACAGCATGTCTCACCTTCTTGTCCTCTTCGATATCCTCATAATCAAAGTAGGTGTCGAGTGCTCGGATCCAATCCAGCAACTCTTCTGCATCCAAGCTTCCCTCGTAAGCTGGAATGTCCATCTTCACCTTTGCACTCATCCTGGCGATAGCCTTGATTAATCGCTCATTTGCTGCATCTTCCGCTGCAACTCCACCTTGCGGGACAGCATCAGCTTCACCTTCGGAGTCACTCGGATCTCCTGTATCTGCTGTGCGCCTCTGCGCTGCTTCCACATCTTCTATTCTAGCACGAAGATTTCGTATTTCTCTCTCCATTTCTATATTCTGTCCATGACTGCTTCTTTCCCTGGACACTTCCCTCTCCCCCTCTGGATCGGGTGATTGCCTACCTCTTCTCGGCGGCATTATGTCTTCTCTTCCTCTCTGCTACCGAAAACAGAGGAATCTTGGCTCTGATACCACCTGACGCAACCTGCCCCTCACCGAGCAAGCTGCTCCCACCAGGACCTTCTTGACACACGGGCCCGAAGAGTCTAAGTACTCTTCCACCCCTCTCGGGAGTGCTCTCCACCCACAGCTCTCCTTCTCGGCGATCTCCCTATCGGAAAAATCGGGGAATCGCTCTTCGGGAGTTCGCGGTTCACGCGAGTATGATTCACATGTAGCTCCAAATCCCGAACCCCGATGGTCAAAGGGTCAACGTTCTCCACTTGTCGGGGATTTCCCTATTGGGAAATCGGCGGCTAAAATGTCGTGGTTCACTTACACTATGAATCCCCGAACCCCAAACTCCGATGTGCTTCCCCCTATACCCCACTAACAATCGTGGTCCCAACTGCCACGTCACTTCGGGATTTCGCGGATCGCGAATCCGCGATGCAAATTTCCTTTGCTGTTGAAAACTCTGAACTCCGATGTCCCGATCTCCGGGATCTGATGCCACGTGTCCCTCTGATGACCGACGGCTCCCGTTAATTCGGGAAATCGCTATTCGCAATGTCACGAGGCATAAAACTCTCACCTCGCCATCCTCCGAACGCCGAACCCCAATTCTCCGGATTCGTGACACCTGTCCTTGCTGGAATCGACGGCTCCGATCGATTCGGGAAATCGCAACTCGTGATTTCTCGAAGTGTAGAACTCTCGCCTTACCAATCCCCGAATGCCGAAACCCCGAAGTCCGAGGGACTTTGATTCTCCACGCCCGCGCTTACGGCTTAAATCCCGTGTGACTTTCCCTTGATCTGACGATCCTCGGGATCTCGCGACTTTCACGGGGATTTCCAACCGTCGATTCTCTTCCTCTGGAGAATCCTCTGCTTCACCACTTTCGCTCCGTGTGGATTCCCTTGGATCTGTTCCCACCGGGATACAAAACGCTATCCTTCCTGAGCTTTTGTAACTCTGATTCCTTTGGATCTTTCTCGACAGAATTCCAACAGTCCTCGAACTGTTGAATCCTTCAATCCTGTGCGCTCGCCTGCAACAGAGATCTCTTCTTTTCGTGCCCAGACTCACCTCTGAGAACCCAAATCCAACCTGCACTCCACCTGCATGGTTCGGATAATCCCAATACACCCTGAGTACTCGAGAACAAAAGTTTAACTCCAGAGCCTCCTCAACGCACTCTATGCAGAGGAATTCAACTGCACTCTATGCAGGAATCTCCCGGCTCTAACAGAGAAACAATTGAAACTCATACACTCATTTCCTCAGGTTTCGAACCTGATATGCAATCACATATGCAGCATATAAAAGATAAGCATACAAAATAAGCAAACATGCACAAGCATAATATCAACAACACACAGAGATCAAACGCATCCATGGCATTGAATCAAAGATCTTTCTATTAATTCAATAACTGTACATGGAGGTTCTCCACAAGCTCTCTGCTCGGCTCTCTCTTGCTCCTTGTCTCTTGTCTGAATGAATCCAATGTACAAAGGAGGGTGTCTATTATTTTGTTTTCCCTCTCGAACCTAAAAACTGTCTAATCTACAGTTAATTCCTATCTAACATCATTAATACTATTAAATTCCTTCCTATCTATAATACAATACAAGTGCGCTCGGCTTTGAATGCCTTCCTTCAAACGGCGGCGCAACGATCTTTTCTAAGTACTTCCAAAATTGTATGTGTTGGCGTTGTCCAACTGTATTCTCTCTCTCCACGCACTGGCTCGCTTGATTAAGTGTGCGATGCTCCTGCATCAATTAACATCCTAATTAAAAAATTTAAGGCAATACATGTATGATTATCATCCTAATTAAAAAATTTAAAGTCATCTTAAAAAGTATCAATTTTATTAATTGTGAATTTTGATTCCAAGAGTGTTGATATTATATTAAATTGTTAAATTTCTGCGTTTAGATTTCAATATCTTGAAGCAAATTGAAATAAAAATGTGTATCATGAACATGTAACAAGTTACTTATAGTCTACAAATCAAACATAGTTTTCATTGAGTTTGATTGAAAAAAACTTAAGTTGAAAACAAATTTGATTTTCTTGCCTGATAACAAAAAATAATAAATAAGAGGTCATCTACTAAAGCTTGGTTTGTTGCATTTAGGTTTTCATAATTTTAATTGAATTAATGTTAGGGGTCATATTAATGGCATTAGTGAATACTTCCAATGTGGAGAGGATTGATAATTTTCATCAACCATTTTCTACCCTTACAAAAACAATTTATATCATTACAAATTTTAATGAAAATCGCTTACTTATATTACAATATATTTTAATTTTACATATTAAAATAGGTTCTAATATTTCCAATGTGCAGAGGATTGATAATTTCCATATCAACCATTTTCTACCATTTTCAATACAAAAAAAATTATCTCAATATAAATTTTAATGAAAATCGCTTACTTATATTAAAGTATATTTTAATTTTACATTTTAAATCATGTTTTATTTCAATTTTTATTACAAAGTATGCATTTTTATTTCACATTTTCTTGAATAAATATATTGAAAGCTCGAAAAGAAACCAAGGACTAGCATAACTAGTTTAATGTTGGATTGTCATTTCATTGTGAAATTTCATAAGAAACTAAAAAGTTTGATGACTTGTTTTGACAATTTTCAACCATATTTCCAAATCAAACATAATTTAAATGATAAGTAATAAACTATAATTTTTATTTCACATTTTTTTGAATATTTCAATGTGAAATTTCATAAGAAACTTTAAAATTTGATGAACTAAGAAATTTGATGACTTGTTTTGACTATTTTCAATCATATTTCCAAATCAAACAAAATTTAAATTATAAGTGAGAAACTATAATTTTTATTTCACATTTTCTTGAATATTTCATTGTGAAATTTCATAAGAAACTATAAAATTTGATGACTTGTTTTGACTATTTTCAACCATATTTCCAAATCAAACAAAATTTAAATTATAAGTTAGAAACTGCAATTTGATAGCTACCCAGATCTCCCATCACTACACAATGAGCTCCACACAGAATCAACTCTACTTCACATAGTACATTGATGTCCCATCACTACACAATGAGCTCCACACAGAATCAACTCTACTTCACATAGTACATTGATGTTTATACAATAATGTTTGTAAATAAAATGAAATAAAACATTTTTAATTTCAACACAGTATCGTAAAACATGGATTAACATTTTGAGAAATCAAATATGAGACAATAAATTGATATTTAAGTTACACACACACACACACACACACACACACACACACACACACACATAATCAAATATTGAATAGTTACACCGCCAAATATAGAGGATTCATATCCATTTTAGGTTGATAACACAAACTAAAACATTTAACTCCAAAATTATGGACTCTAAGCCATTGCTTTATGATAGATCACTTCATACCTACAATTCAAACCTACAAAAGAAAATAAAATTCAAAAATTAAAAATTTACAATTCAAACATGCAAAAGAAAACAGAATTCAAAAATTAAAAATTTACAATTCAAACATGCAAAAGAAAATAGAATTCAAAAATAAAAAATTTAGAATAAAATATATGTTCAAATTTAAAATAAAATGTACACATACATGTACCATTTTAGATAAATAAAACAAGTTGTGATTAAAGAAAAATTGGCATACATACAAAAAGAGTTAAGTCTCATCCTCCAACATACTCATTTCCACCAAATATAATGTAAACATATTTTCCACCAAATATACTTTAGACATGTGTAACAATGAAAAACAATAATAAAAAAATTAAATAACACATATTATCATATATACTTTAACTAAATATTAAATATTAAATAAACAATAATAAATAATAACATATCCAACTAGATTTAAACATATTTAAGTTTTTCCCTCTTTTTTTATTACACTTTTTTTACACTTTTTTAAAACCAAACTTCCATCACAAAGTTCCAAAACTTCCAAAATAGTTACTCTCCACATTAAGCATACATGATTTGAACAATTTGTAAAATCTTATCTAAAATCTTAAAAATATTTAAAGAGAAAAATTGTGTTCTTGGTAAGAAATTTTTGTGTTCAGAGTTAGATAATAATATGAAAATAAATATAGAATTGTGTATGCAGAAATTTCACAAATTTCCATATTAAGTCATTATTCCAATGAAATACTTATCTCCTTTAGGATAAAGTCTCAAATCCTTCAGGTGAAATTCTCATCCTAGGTGATCTTATTTGATTTTATTTACTCAACAGTAAAATACTAATATACTCAGCGGTAAAATACTTCTCTTCTCTTTTGTAGTGGTCATATAATCAAATTTCATAATTCCCTTTCAAATTAAAGGACTCATAGATCTTCACATTAAGCCATTCTTCCAAGAAATTACTTATATCTATGAAAGTTCACAAATATCCATTTTAAAAAGCATTCGTCCAAAAAATACTTATCTCTTCTTTCTATGGTGGAATAGATGATCTCATATAATATTTCATATACATGAAGAAAATTCAAATCTGCATATATATTAAGTCATTCTTCAAAAACCATTTAAATCTTTCATCTTTGGGATGTATTCATATTACATATAATCAAATGCTCTTTGAAAGTATATGTGAGCTAGCTCACATATACTATGTGTGATCTAGCTCACATATACTATGTGTCAGCTAGCTCAAATATACATATATGTGAGCTAGTTCAGATATACATATACATAGCTTATTTGCAAATCTAATTGAATGTTGGTTTTTCTGGTTAGTAACCAATTTAGTTAAGAGTTTGACAATACCCCGACAAGAAGAAATTCACTTTGTTATATGAAGAAAACACAAATGTCCATACTACGTCATTCTTGGACAAGAAAGCAAGGAATGCAATCGAACAAAATTTATAAACTTCCCCTTTTCTGATGTGAGATACAATCTGTTCTCAAATAATCAAATGTTCAAGTTCAAAATTAGGTCTTCATCATGATCTAAACTTAAATAAGTTTGAATGTACCATTTAAGACAATCCTAAGTTTATATAGGGGTTTCATATATTTCAAAATAATTGATCAAAGTGTTGAATAGGAAAGGCTAAACTAAAAATTTGAAAAAACAAAAATTGAAAAAAGTAAAAAATATAAGTTTATTCAACGAAAATAAGCTTGAACACTTCTATATAAAACCCCAACATAAAAGCAAATTAAAACTCACTAATGTGCAATGAACATACATTTATGAATTATCATGAATGGACACATCCTTCCCAGGTATGGATGCTTCCTCCGCTTCTTCTTCAATCCCAATCTCCCACACTCTATTCTCCACATTTTTTTCAAGCACACTCTCAGATACTCTCTTCTTCACATTACCCTATATAGCACATTTCAAATTTGAAAATTTGAAAATTAAATTTAAATGATTTTAACACATTAAATTGCAGTTTTAAATTTTGAAACATGTAATGCCTTTAATGTGCCAACCTATGATTCAATAAATTAAGTGTTGTTTAAGACATTCTTGTTTTAAATTAATAATTTAAATGACAATTTGCAATTTTAATATATAACTAAATTTGTTTTCAACATGCAATAATACCTATAAATTCCCACCCTCTTCAAACTCTCCCAATGAGAATTGAGAAAAGTTTGTCCAAGTAGTAGGAAATGGAATAAGGATATGTGAACAACACAACTAAGAACTAAATCTAGGATTCAATGTGTTCACATTTATAAAAAATTATAAATGTCATGTTGTTGATTTTATTCAAAAGATTGGAGATTGGACAACTAAAGTGCTCATCTGTGGATATTAGAAAATATATACTTGATTCAACCCATTCAAATTTAAACTTGTGAAATCAAGTCCCCTATTTACTGGAGATTCATTTAACATATCTCCAAACTATAATTAATTACAATAACAACTCAAGTATTTCTATAGATACATCAATATGTATCTAGATATAGAATTGGAAGTAAACTATCCTAAAATGCGTCAAAAATTTACTAACTAGAACACATACCAATATGTTGTTCGGTTCATTAGTCTGAATGACATCCTTCCAACCATCATAGAAAAATTTTGCATACTCCTTAAGATCTTATATTGACATGGTATCTAATTCCACATCTGTTTTATAAACAAAAATGGCCCGAGAATTGACTTCCACCCACTGACGGTTCAAACCAACATCAACACCATAACAATTCGATTCCAAATTTTCCCCGAATGCATTTCTAGCCTCTTTTCCAACCCCTGATGAAGCTCACAACTATGAATGTGAAACAAATTCCCATGTTGTGAGAGATACTAAAGGTCGTGGAGGCCTTTGCAATGCTACATTTTGATATGCCCATTTTCGATCATATGTCCGTCATTTACCATCCCCATAATAATCAAACGGTATACTAGTATAATCAGGGTGCATGTCCATGAAACATTTTGCATAAAAGTGTTTAGAAAAATAATGTGGAACATCATCATTCCACGAAAATTTCTCATATGCTACCAAAAATCTATTATACAGATGTCCTGTTATGTTGGGGTGCTTAAAATATTGCACCTTCAACATCTTTCATTTTGGCCCATCTTTGAAATTGAACATCGAAATTGCATTTTCTTTTAAAACTTTATTTTTACTGCGTCTCATTTATCAGGGCCCATCACCTCTGACTTTCTCCACATCATCAAATTGATAAAACTAAAAGTGGTTGGCCCCATCTTTTGATATGAATCCATAAATTTTTGCAATGAATGCAAAATAATCTACAAGCTTTGTTTACTCTCCTGAGGGAGATCCAAAATCCTCAAATCATTTTCCAACCTACTTTTAACACATGAGCATCACTCAAGGGTCATTTTTTTAGTAATCTCTCCTTAGGGAAACTCATCACCAACATCCGAAGGATAGGTGGACATAGGCGTGTAATCTTTTGTTTCTTGATAACGTCGCCTCTTAAATCCACCTTCATCCTCTTCACCAACATTATAATCTTCATGACACCCACTCTCTCTTTCATTGCCTTCCCTCGCTCTAAACTCATTGTATACACACACATTTGAAAGTAATTACAACATTTAACTTGACATAAATTTAAATACACAAAAAATACAACAAAAATAAACAAAATCAAAGAAAATTACCAAAAATATTCTCTTGTCGTGATGTATTCCCTACATTCTCAGGGGTAGGAGTATCAATGCGAAACCTATTTAAGAAGTTTGCATCCATATCACTTTCTTGAGCACATTATTGAGTTGATCTATTCACAGAATCCTTTGATAATCTCCTCTGACAAGATTGTCGTTGGTCATTCAGAGTCTCAGTCGAAGAAGGGGTTCCTCTTCTTCCTTCTTGGGATAGCCTGGAGCGTTTGTGAGGAATGTTTGGAGACTTCTATCTCGACATCTCGTCTCAATATCTGTCCTTTGGAAATTCATGAAAATTTAATCACAAGACAAGTACGAGTTAATATCTTCAACATTGACCAACACAAATTATGAAGAAAGAAAAAAAAAAGACAAAATTAATAGAACTGTTCTTTATGTTAAACACAATTATAATAGAGTGATGCATAACTCCACTACCCATGCCCATTTCAAATATATTTTGGTTTCTTACTATTATCACAAATAACCTTGGTAAATCCACAAAAAATGGAAACAATATTTAGACGAGCACATATTAGGACATAAAGTTGATGAAATTATCCAATGGTACAAGTGGCAAGGCAAAGTCACAACATGATAAGCACTTACTATGATGGGAACACATAATATATGAAGAGTACATGGGTCAGATTTTGGTAACAGAGTAGTGGTTGTCTATATGAGAAATTAGATTTCATGCATCCAACGGGTTTGGAGCACAGTCCATGAAAATCAACAATTAACTTTACACCATGTTTGGTTGGATGGAAGAAATCTGCCATCTAATTAAATTTTAAATTGATGGCATCATTACTTTATGATACACTACCAAATTACTTGGGTTTGCATCCAATCAAACATTTGCTAGCTAAGATGCAACATAAAGCCATGTTTCATCCAAAAATAGAGAATTGGTTTCATCCTTGACTTCCCAAAAAAAATGAGTGTGGATAATATCTTTGTTTTTCCAGACATCGTTCCATATTAAGGAGCTTGAAATATTTCCTGAAAGTATGATCAGGTCCTGAGGCTCTATGAGAGGGTAGTACTTCTTGCACCAAAGGAGGGCCCATAAAGTATTCTTTGATGTCAGTCAATGCCACCATGTTTTATCTCCACAGAATGAGACGGGGACATCTAGATATTTGAGAATGAATCCTTATTTGAGGTTAGGGAGACTGAGCTTGTCCAAGTGACTAAATCCCATTTCTTTTCTTTCCAAGTTCCACCCCACAGAAAGGATCTTTGGAGGTTCTAGACAAATATTAGGATCGTTTTGGGAGAAACCATGGATGAAAACAAGTAAAAAGGCATGGATTGAAGGATATACTTGAGAAGGACCAGTTGTCACGATGCATTGAGCATTCTGAAAGACCAATTAGACAATTTCTTGTTCATTCGAGAGAGAAGGTCCTCCCATGATGAATTTCGTCATCTGTTTTCAATGAGAAGGAACCGATATATTTTGATGAAAGAGAGCTCCTTTGGAATACAAGGATCCTGTATATGTGATCCTGTACAACAGAGGTAGTGTGAAAGAAAAAAAAACTGAGATTTGACATATTGATAGTGGTACTTGACGAGTCCATGAAATTTGAAAGGACCTATTGGATAGTCTTGGATTCTCTGGCTGTAGACTGAGCCATTAGCATAGTGCCAACAACAAATTTTTTATGGGATATGGGATTCTCCTCATCGTCAACACACAATACTTCATTTTATTTTCTACCACAGTCGTTTTGATGGCTTTGCTAGGACATTCATCCATCAAGATGAAGACGAAGGTCGAGAGGGGATCACTCTGCCTGACACCGCTAGAGGGGGAGAAAGTAGAAGAAGGGGAGTAGTTTACCAGGATTGAAAAGTAAGAACGAAAGGTAAGGGAAAGTAATAATTTGATCTAGGCAGGGGAGAAGCCAAAGGCGTGAAGGGTATGATGAATGTCTTGCCAACTCCGTTTGTCGAGGGATTTAGACATATCTAATTTTAAGAGCATACCGAGGGTGTTGGAAATTTTTAGAGAGTGGATGACCATGTGGAAAGGATAACCCAATCCAATATTTGTCTCCCCTCCACATAGTTGGCTTGTTTTAGAGAAATCAAAGAGGGAAAAAGAAATTTTAGTCGATTGGCGATGAATTTAGTGATGATTCGGTAGACCATGTTACAGAGGTAAATTAGGCAAAATTTATTGTTATTTTCCACCTTGTCTTTCTTTGGGATGAAGGTGAGGAAGGTTATATTTAGATCTGGGATAAAATTGGAGTGAAGGTGGGAGTATTCTACTAAGTCCCATGTGTCTCACTTTATGATGGGCCAACATGCTTGAAAGAAATTTGAAGTAAAGCGATTAGGACCCAATGATTCTCCTTTAACCATGTCAAAGAATCTTTTCTCAACTTCCTCTAGAGAGATGGGACACACAAGGGAATCGTTCTATGCCAGTGAGACTAGCTGTAGGATGTGTTGAGTATTTTTTTGAATAGTCGACCTTCACTTTGCTACTAGTTCAGTGAGTTGATCCTGAAAGAATTTGACTAACTCTTATTCTATGTCAGCATGTTCTGTCACACTGTAGGGAAGGATGGAGGCTGAATGATGGAATCCGACTAGAAAAATAGATTCTGAGGCTAGAAAGTAATTAAGTCTTGAAGCCACCTGGTTTTGGCCTCTTCTACAGTTGTTTTAGGTGTGAATGTCATTGATGGTTGATGTATTGGATGGTATCAAGAAAGTATTTGGAGTCATGGTTGAGCCTTATTATGCCTCCTTTATTTTCGTTCAGAGAGGTAATTATGTTGAAGTATCCACCAATAAGCCAATGATCATTATTCATGATGAGGTTGTAGGTGCTAAATGGAGTCAAAAAAATGAATATTGTCAGTGATAGAGTTGGGGCCAAAAAAATTAGTGAGAAAATGAGTTTGATAGGAACATACAAGTTGGAAGGGAGTTGTGAGGAAGCGCTCAATGGTAAATAAGTTGGACAAAATTATTTTAGCAGGGTTCTAGATAGGGGTAAGGCCTCCTACTACTTCGTGTGCATAAAAGGCCATATCTTGGGGTCCCTGCTAGATGCAGGAGGATATGGTTTGAAGAAGGACTTGGAGGCATTTAGTTTCTTGTATCATTACTATAAAGGGATTTTCCTGGAGGCATTTTTTACTAAGAAGCACGTTCCTGGTTTTACCATTAAGGCCTTTGATATTCCAAGAGATGACCTTCATGAGGAGTGTGGGGGGTTGGGTAGGAACTTGTATTTCATCAAGGTAAGGAAACTTGAGTTAACCAGGAACTCTCCCAGATATATAAGAAGTTGTTTGTTTCTTTTCCTACCTCTTTTTCTTTTTCTTTAGGTTTTTTAGGTTGAGCAAAGGAACAGGATTTAATTCTTGTAGAAGGAATAGAGGGCATATCTTTTGTTTTTGTTGTTGGGCTGCTAAGAACTTTATTGTGAACCAATGATTCCTTAAGAAGATGAGCCTATTTCTCAACAATTGAATTCAAGTCTTGTTGCTAGTAGGAAGAAGAAATGGACTTTAGGTCGAGATCCCCAAGGTCCATTTCCTTGCCATCATATGAGTCAGGTTATTCCGGTGTGTCCTCCTACATGTCTTCTTCGCCTTCATGATTGATTGTGGATTCTCTTAGCTTATTACCATTTTTTTCAGATTATCTTAGCTTAGTGGATTACAAAGGGCAGTATATAATTAGAACTAAAGGAAATAACTTAATCAAAACAAGGTGATATCATGTTACCTATTTACCATAATCAATACATATTGTGATATTAATCTTATCTCTTATTAACTACATGGGATATTACAAGAAATCAATGGCACTAAGTATCAACACCTTTATTACACTTGTATGTGATTCCAATGCTTGCATCATAAGATATTACCCTTATTTTCACCTATCACCATTATTGAGTAGTGTGTATATTCCCCTTATTTCCCTAATCAACATTGTGGAATAGTGATAAGTAGTATGTGTTCATTAGACATAGCTTAGGTATTACTTCAATATCAACGTGGTTATCGTATACAATAAGCATTACTTAGTGTTATATATGGTTTATATGTGTAAAATCCCTCTCTTGCATGCACTAAATGAACTGATTCTCTGAGGACACTTTCTTAGGTGAGCCAGATTATTATACCATTGACCGTTGATTTCTACCATGAGGCATTATGGATGTGATTATATGTTATTTTACTATATTGACTTAGACATGTGTTATTGACTCGATTCTTCTGAGTGTGCAGGATTTGGACCTCGAGGATGTTGAGGAATTGATGAAACCCTTGGACTCTGGATCGAGTCAGGGATGAACTATTGGGGTTTGATTGTTTTATATGTGATATTAGTGCATCTGATTAGATGATATGATTATGGATATATTTATGACATGATTATTTGATGATGTAGGTTGACGATAGCTTGCCAACCAGACTCACAAGTGGAGTAGAGGGGTCATGCATGACTACCAGAGAGGTTGAGGGAGAGTTATGGACAACAACCCTGCCACAACCTACTAGCAATCCAGCCATGGCTCGAACTGTAGTTTAATGATTACCTAGTTCAAGAGGACCCATGATGTCATGAGGGCAGACTGCGACCATCGCTCATGATGAATCTAAGGGGCGTGCAATAAGGCAGGGGCCTTATTCCTTAGAGGCCCTTAGTCTCCCACAAGATCACCTGGCGGAGTATTGACTCCAGGGGTTTTTGATGTATACCAAGTCAATCAAGAGGCGAGTGGCACCCTTGGAGCACGTGGTGCATCCTGAAGGGCACATCGCACAAGAAAAATGGAAAGAGGTGAGTGGCACCCTTGGAGCACATGGTGCGTCCTGAAGGGAACGTCGCACAATAGAAACTGAAAGAGTTGAGTGGCACCGTTGGAGAACCTAGTGCGTCCTGAAGGGCACGTCACATGGTTATTTAATACTTGGATAAACCTAGATGGATTTAGGACAAATAAAGTGTTAAGGAAGATTTAAAACTTTTCCCCTAATAAAATGTCACACAGCCTAGGAAAATAAAGTCTAGGTCTAAATTATACTGGTGGTAAAATTTTAT
>ML783558.1:1694408-1704686 GCA_009831015.1 Picea engelmannii | reverse complement strand
AATTCATTTAAATGATCTGCAACAGACCCACCTTCTGACATCTTCATATTAAATAATCTCTTCATTAGAAATACCTTATTCGATGCCGAGGGTTTTTCATACAATTTGGCCAACGCATCCATCAAACCCTTCGTTGTCTTTTCCTTCGAAATATTGAAAGCCACCGACGTTGCCAGGCTCAGCCGTATCGTTCCTAGGGCCTTTCTGTCAAGAATCTCCCATTCTTCATCCTTCATGGCCGCCGGCTTCTTTGCTACTCCACTCAATGGTAGGAATAGATCCTTCTGATATAAATAGTCTTCCATCTGCATCTTCCATAACTGGTAGTTTTGGCCGTTAAATTTCTCGACCCTAAAATTTCCATCTTCCGACATTGCTCCCACTCGAACCAGGAACCCTCTTTTCCTGTGAGTTACCTTACGCTCTGATACCAGTTTTTAGAAAAACAGGACCGCGGAGCAATAAAATAAAACAAATGCAGAAACAAAAACACATAAGACACACAATACAAGAGAGACATAGATTTACGTGGTTCACCCAGTGTGGGCTACGTCCACCAGAGAAATTTCCAGGTCCTTCCTTTATTATTATCTAGCAAAATGAAGGGATAAAACCTACAACAAAACCCGTTGTAACTTCCTCTTCTTTCTCTCACAGTCTCCTCTCTCAGAAATACAATATTCACACTCGTCCATAGCCGCAATACATTTCCCTCATAAAAGAGGGTTGCCTTCTAGGGAAAAAAACCCTAACATAATCTGTACCGTTAGATCTGCGACCTTATAATGAACGGTCCAGATTTACAATGAAATTACAATATACTTTTATAAGGCAATTTTTTCTTTGGGGGCTTCGCCCCCGAACCCCCACTGGGGGCTCGCTTGCCCCCAGACCCCCCGGACCCCACAGAGGGGTAACCCCCCCTCTGCACTCCCCCGAGTGGAAGAGTGTACATACTTCTGGGGTGTAAATACTTCATGGGGTATAGACACGGCTGAAAGAAAGGACCTCTGCATCAGGAAGATAATCAAGCTCCACAACCAACATTAAGTCAGAGACCATGCATATTTTTTTTGTTGCCTCTTCAAATGAATCTATGTGAAAATATTCTAACTTTACAGCATGACGATGATTGGTACAAGGAGGTCGAGGGTTTTATCAGACAAAACACAATGATGGTACCAATATTTGAAGGATTTACGTTTGACGACGATGGATTATTGAGGTTTAAAATCAGATTTACATACCATTGAATGATGAGCTGAGGAGCTTGATCCTAAGTGAGGCTCTTAGAGTAGTATACATGGCTCACCCGAGAGTCACGAAGATGAGGGTGGACCTTAAAATCTTATTCTTCTAGAAGGGAATGAAGGCATACATAGTCAAACTATGTGGCTAGATGTCTAGAATGTTAGCAGGTAAAGGCTAAACATAGACACCCAGCAGGATTACTACAGCCACACGCTATTCTGGAATCGAAATGGAAGGTTATTTCGATGGATTTTATTGTTGGATTGCCACTGACGGGAAGGAGACATGACTCGATTTTCGTAGTAGTAGACACTCTGACGAAGAGTGTTCACTTTATTCCAATGTGTACGATGTATCAGGTGCTTGACATAGCTAGAGTTTTCATCAGTGAGATTGTGAGGAGGCATGGTGTGGCTAAGAGGATTATATCTGATCAAGGATCGGTGTTTACTAGACATTTTTGGATGAGTTTCCAAGAGGCCTTGGGAACCCAACTTAACTTCAGTACTTCATATCACCCGGAGACCGACGGGAAGACCGAACTAACGAACCAGACCTTGGAGGACATGTTACGCATGTACGTGATGGACCAACAAAACTGTTGGGAAGAATTCTTTCCATTGGTGGAATTCTCTTATAACAACAGTTACCAAAGCACCATTAAGATGGTGCCTTTAGAGTTTCTTTATGGGTGACCTTGTCGGACGCCTTTGAGTTGGGATCGGCTTGAGGATAGGGTCATGGTGGGGCTGAAAGCGATCCAAGAATTGGAAGATTAAATTCTAACCATAAGAAAAAGGATTAAGGAAGTGCAGAATCGACAGAAGAGTTATGTCGATGCGATCATGTCGACTGTAGTTACGATGGGGTGATCGAGTATTTTTGTGGTGGAAACCGCATAAGAGTTCGATCAAGTTCGATAAAGGGGTTAAACTATCTCTTAGGTTCATGAGATTCTACAAGATTGTGGAAAGGAGAGGCCCGTGGCCTAATGATTAGCCTTGCCTGATTCTTTGAGGCGTATGCACGATGTTTTTCACATATATGTTTTGTGACATTACATTAGTGATCCTACACATGTTATTGACATGAGTTCCTTACAGGTATCAGATGAGGGGGCGCTCACAGATGAGCCAATCCACATCATGGATCATCGCGTTCGACAACTATAGTGTCGAACAATAGATGAGGTTAGGGTCTATTGGGACAACTATAGTCCGCACTTGGTGACCTCGGAGGACGCATATGATATGCACCAATAGTTTCCCTTTTTTTTGTTGGATAGATAGACTTGTGATACTATGATACACATTATTTCGGCACTGATATAGTGTGAAACTTATATACACATTATTACTGTGAAACTTCAGGACAAATTTTATACCAAGAGGGGGTGTATGTAACATCCCGCTCTTATGCACACTAAGCAAACTTATTCTCTGAGGACACTTGCTTGCAGGTGAGCCGGATTATTATACTTTTGATAGTTGATTTCTAACATGAGTGATTATATGTTATTTTATTGTATTGACTTAGACAGGTGCTATTGACTTGGTTCTCCTACGTGTGCAGGATTTGGACCTCGAGGATGTTGAGGCATCGATGAAACCCTTGGATTTTGGATCGAGTCGGGGATGAACTATTGGGGTTTGATTGTTTCTATATGTGATATTAGTGCATCTAATTAGATGATATGATTATGGATATATTTCTGGCATGATTCGTTGATGATGTAGGATGACGATAGCTTGTTGAATAAACTCACAAGTGGAGTAGAGGGGTCATGCACAAATACCAGAAAGGTTAAGGGAGAGGTATGGACAACAACCCTGCCACAACCTACTATCACTCCCATTGTGGCTCGAACTGTAGGTTAACGATTACCTAGTTCGAGAGGACCCATGATGTCATGAGGGAAGACTGCAATAGTCGCTCACGATGATTCTAAGGGTTGCGCAATAAGGCAAGGGCCTTGTTCCTTAGAGGCCCTTAGTCTCCCACAAGATCACCTGGCGGAGTATTGAATCCAATGGTTTTTTATGTCTACCAAGTCAATCAAGAGGCGAGTGGAACCCTTGGAGCACGTGGTATGTCTTGAAGGGCACGTCGCATAAGAAAAATGGAAAGAGGCGAGTGGCACCCTTGGAGCACCTAGTGCATCCTGAAGGGCACGTCGCGTGGTTATTTAATACTTGGATAAACCTAAATGGATTTAGGAGAAATAAAGTGTTAAGGAGGATTTAAAACTTTTCCCCTAATAAAATGTCACCCATCCTAGGAAAATAAAGTCTTGGTCTAAATTATACTAGTGGTAAAATTTTATCTTATATATATATATATATATATATATATATATATATACATATATATATAATCTTCATTAATCTTGTGACAAGAAGGGGGGTATGCAATTAAATTGATTTATAAAAATCTTTTGGGATAAAACTTAAAAAGGGGAAATAATTGTTTTATTATTATGCTAATAAAAAATAAAATAAAAATAGTATTCATCAAAAAGAAAAAGGGTAAGTTTCTAGACATTTGAGTTTAATTAAAAAGGGGAAAGAGGGAAATCTAAAATAATTAGGAAACTAGGAAAAAGTGGGAAACATAAAAGAAAGGGGAAACACTAGAAAAAAAGGAAAAGAAAAAGAAGTTAGTCCAACTTAGTAAGGTACCTACCATTTAAGAACTTTCTAATTTAAACTGAACTAGCAAATTAATAATAGGGAATCTCATTAAAACCTGTAAGGGAATTTGGGGACACCTAGGAGAGATTCTAGGAGTGACTCTAGGTGGGTGAGGGAAATAAGGGTAATTAATTAATTAAAGAAATTAGTTTTTGGAGGAATGAAAGGGATGGGTGACAGATGTACGAGGAGGATTATTATGAATTAATTTATTAAACTTTAAATAAAATGGGATTTTGAGAAAGCAAGGGACCTCGAAACTCTATATAAAGGAGGGTGGAAAATGATGATGGTATCTTCTGTTTGCGTAACGTTACGCTACATAAATCTCTACTTGACTGACTTAGCTTGTGGGAGTTGGGATACCCAGCTCGGTGAGAAGTGGTAGCTTGACCTTGCGAGGTGAGTTGGGATCTAGTTGAATCTCTGGATAGTGTGTGTGGCCGATTTGCAGCTTGGGAGGCTAAGGGGGAAGAAGAGTACCCCTAGCATTGGCTGGGAGGTACTGGTGAAGTCTCATTGGTCGACAAGCAGGAGTTGCATGAAGCATGCAGGACATCAAATCGGAGCAGGCGATTGGGCAACGATACACTTTCTTTTTTATTGCGTGGTAGATTGTCAGTATGATTTATTCTTTTAGATCTGCATGTTTAATTGGGTAAGGAAATTGATTGTCTGAGCATTCTAGTTGATGATTGAATTGTTCCACAGCCTTTAACTTGATTATTGATTGACTCCCATGGCCTTCGATTCCCAGGATGTCTTGATCACCCTTTTGTGTATTGATTATGATGATTGTGGTTGTTTTCTCCCTTCATCCCTAACTCATCATTCCACGCCTGAGCATTCGGACAGGAGCCTGATCTATGGACATTGCTTCGGCATTAATAGACATATGGATCTCAATGCCCTACTTTTTTGTGCATGGATGATGAGTGAAGGATGTTTCCTATCAACCGACTACCTCTGTTGTTCGTCCTTGGCTGATTGTTGGTCTTGTGCCTAATGTGTTTACCTAACCCTGCAAAATTTTGATTAATGGCGAAGTTTTCTTTTAACTCAACGTTTTCATATCTCGTTTGTTATCGTTCCTATCTGCGTTTTTATGTGTTGATGGATAAAATATTAACCTTGCATTTTATGTATTGACAGAGAATTAGAAGTCTGCATTTTTGCTTATGATTAGAATGCACAACATAATTTCTCTCCTACTATTTTTCTTCTGCGAGGTGAAATTATTGTTTCTCTATTTTTTTATTCTATTCCTTCACCCCTTTCCCCGTGATGTGATACATCTGATCTCTGGATTTGCTAAACGATTTAATACTTTTCTTTCGATCACCCATGGGGATTTTTTTTAATTGTTATCTTTTATCTCGGGTTGTTGGAAAAAGTTTTTAGTCGCCCGTCATCACCACGATTTGTTATTGAAATCTCAGTGAATTTCCCTGGGCTCATCATCTACATTGGATTTGACTTCACATCATGAATTGGTTTAATTTTGACATTTTTACCTCTGTTCTTTACTTAAAATTTACCCTTGTTCCCTCAATGATTTTGACAGTGGTTTGTTGCATTTCGATGAAAAATCCTTGCTCGATGCCTTTCTCCTTTTAGCTCAACGTTTATATACATGGATTCCATGCTTTTATATTTCCTTCTCTGTTCTTTCCCCAAGGATGTTTCCCAACTTCCTTCATTTGAATTTTTTTCTGAGAATCATAAAGACCTTTGCGATTTTTAGTGCCCTCTGCAATTTGAATTCTCCTCACTCAGCCTTAGCTTATTTTTCTTTGCATTTTCTGGAGGGCTAAGGATATGCACCTTCACAAGGATTCTCATCGTCTTAGTTTGGTTTACCACTGCATTTCCAAGAGGGTTAAGGATCTGCGCCTTCCCATTGTTTCCCATGATTTTTCTTTTAAAGGCTTCCCGTGAATTTTGGAAGACACTGCACCATCCATCACGTCCATCTCCTTCATGAATTTCTGGGTAAGACTGCCAGAAGAATCTGTGCCATTTGTCAAGTCTATTCCTTTCACGAAATTCTGGGTAAGACTGCGAGCTAAGTCAATGACTTGCGCAACCCTCTATGTTCATCCCTTTATCACGATTTCCTTTGTGCCATAAATTAATTCGAAATTTTGTTGGCTCTCCTTAAGATTTTAATGATGTGATGAGTTATGGCCAGTGAAGGTCTGTATACACGTAGGTGAGGCTTAACCTCCCCTTTTTAATGGACATGTAAGGTCGTGTATGGGTACTTTTACCTTGTTATTTACGACGTGATTTATCTTCTTTTCTTATAAAAGATGGTTTAGCCTTCCTTAGCATACCATTAAGGCTGGAAACAATTTACATATTTTGGTTATAATTACTTGTACTTGGAAGGTAGTATGATATTCGTTATACATTTTAATTTGAGGATGACCTTTTGTTTATTGAATGTTAAACTATGGTAGTGTAAAATATCTTCTAATGTTGGAAAGAAGTTTTGGACCATATTTTAAACTTTAGTTGAATTTTTTTTATATACCTTGATTCTTGTTATTGTCCTACTATACAAGAGAGATGATGTAGTAACTCCTCCCCTTGCATCATGAACTATGAGGACCATCATGACTTACCTTTACTTAATTTAAGTTAGATATTCTCCAGTTACAAATTAACCATTAATAGCACCTTCCTCTATAAGCTTTTTAGATGCTTGGAAGTTATATTATTGAGTAAGAAGTTAATTACAAGGAACCCTTCCTTTTAATGTTCATTAATCTTGCGTCATGAAATTATGTCGATATATGACTGTTTTAGTAACTAGTTTTCTCTTGTGCCATTAATTAAGTTAACATGTGATTGTTCTAGAGTTTGTTTACTCTCACGTACAATGAATATTTAATGTTGATGAATGATTGTTAGAATTTGATATCATGTGCTCCACAAATTAAATGTTGACGTATGATTGATAAGGATGATGATTAACCTTGCGCCATGATTAATTGATGATTAGGATTGATTGACCGATATAGTTTATGTTGGATTTGATTGTTACTGGGATGTAGACACCTCCTTGTTCCTCAAAACAGTTGCAAGCCCTGAGACCTTAAATGGTAAAAATAAATTGGTTATTGGGCTTGAGTGTTACTTATGTGACTTGAAGGTCCTAACCTTGCAGGGTAGGTTGGGCGGGTAGTCATTTCAATATTCATTATTTGGTTTATCATTGTTTATAAATTGTTCCAAGATGATTGTGATGTGCTAAGAGATGACACTATTTATGTTTAAGTGTCACTATCCTTTTGTTAATGCGTTGATTGCTTCAATATTTATTCCAATGATAAGTAGTTGGTAATTATTTTACTTACGATGTCATTGATTATGCGTTGTTGTGATTTATTTTATTGATGCTTTTTTTCCTAATGCAAACAAAAAAAAATCTATGTTTTATGCTTCACTTCCTAGTCGTAATGTAGAGGTTGTTACATATAACTTAATCAAAACAAGGTGATATCATGTTACCTATTTACCATAATCAATATGTATTGTAATATTAATCTTATCTCTTATTAACTACATGGGATATCACTAGAAATCAATGGCACTAATTATCAACACCTATATTACACTTGTATGTGATTCCAATGCTTGTATCATAAAATATTACTCTTATTTTCACCTATCACCATTATCGAGTAGTGTGTATATTCCCCTTATTTCTGTAATCAACATTGTGAAATAGTGATAAGTAGTATGTGTTCATTATAGATAACTTATGTTTTACTTCAATATCAACATGGTTATCATATACAATAAGAATTACTTAGTGTTATATATGGTTTATATGTAAGTTCAAGATCAAAGCTATGATACTAGTTCAATGGGTATAATCAATAGAGATCCATATATTATGCATATTACTTAGTTGTATCAATACAATTAAACGTGCTATCTCAAAAACAAAAGCTCTATCTAAGCTATTCACATACATCACATGTGTTCACTTTCAATACTATGATTCTAGTCAAAGTTGATCGACACTAATATAGAAGTAATACTAGTACTACTCATATTAGTATTACCCTTTAATGAATACTAGTATTATGCATAGTTAATACTATTCAATGGAAATAGTTATGGAAACAAGATTCACCCTTGTCACAACCGAGCTCATATATCTAATCCTTGTTGATCTCTTTGATTTTCCTCATATCTTCAATGTTCATTTCCTTATATTCCCATATATATGGTATTCTCATACAATAAAGGTTCTCATAGTATGGAGAAAATAAGGCAGAGAGAATACCATGCAAATTTTAACTAGTATCTATGCCATATTAGTGTAAATACAAATGGTAATAGATCACCAAAGCTAATGAATGAGGTCTCATAGAGGGCTTGTTGTGGTCTCATATCATATTAGCTCATTACTTCATCATGTTTGACCCTATACAGTTAGTTGGTATGATTACACCAAGTTTGATTCATGTTTCTATACACTTACTTTATCCCTATTGTTTCCATGATATTGAGTTTGTTAGACTATCTAATACACTAATCACTATGTTGTAATTAATGGGAAACATACACTTATAGGGATAATACATGGAATTGTAACTCGGCTTAAAGATGGTATTGTAATCACATCTATTACTAAAAGCTTAGATATGGTATATGTCATGATATATTAGTAATAATAAGTATGATAAGATGTATACCATTTCTTATATATGTAAAATGGATATGTATTAACTAATGGTAATGCTTCAATGATTCAGGTAGTCTATGATTACTGTATGTTCACTAGTATGTACATTATAACTAGGAGTGATGCCCATCTTATATACGGTATATGTAATGATATATTAGTAATAACGCATGTATGATAAGATGTATACCATTTCCTATATATGTAATATGGATCTGTATTAACTAATGATAATGCTTCTATTATTCAGGTAGTCTATGATTAATATATGTTCACTAATATGTACATATAACTAGGAGTGATGCCCAACTTAGCTCCAAGTAATACAAAAGATTCAGAGAATTACAATGGAATCATATTAGGCATAGGATAGTTAAAGATCATAATCTAACATTAGTAGAGACCTATCATATTTACGTAATATAATCACAATCATGGTCACATTGTATTACTATCCATCCTAGTTATATGATCATAGTGACCAATACTCTTCTATATCAATTCCACATGTTATAACTATCATATATTATGGGATTCCTTATACTTTACTCGTATTGAATAGTGTAAATAGAACTATTACTATAAGCAACACTATAACTATACTAGTAGCATCATTAACAAGGGTCTTACAAAGGTATACTCTTATCCAATACAGATGGGTTTTACTTACTCTGATTAAGAGAGAGCTAAAGCAATGGAATCAACTTCATATATTACCCGTATGAGCTATGTGAATATTAAAATATAGTTAAGAGCGTAGAGTCTGAGTCTAAGGTATAGGCCACTAATCTTTGGATGATCTTCATGGAACACTACAACTATTATCTCTACCACCCTTTATCAGTGTATGCATATCGATTCCCCTTGTTCATATGTTACCATGTTCACCGGTAAATCTCAGACAACTCCTCAGGTATGGTATTACTAGTATCTATACCATATAAGCAGTATGTTCATGTTAGCTATAATGGGATTA
The DNA here is from genome assembly GCA_009831015.1 of Picea engelmannii. Lineage (NCBI taxonomy): Eukaryota > Viridiplantae > Streptophyta > Pinopsida > Pinales > Pinaceae > Picea > Picea engelmannii. The sequence goes on along the minus strand of ML783558.1, from coordinate 1,695,067 downwards.
GTTCATGTCTATCACCTATACCTGCCAAATTGACTCCTATTCTGTGCTAAATGTTACTGTATTCACAACTCCTAATTTGAATTACAACAAGAGAGCATAGAGATATACATGGTGTGTTTCATATTAGTTGAGATCAAGTTGTTATTACGATAGATTACATGCTTTGATTATTATCAATATTAATATTGATTTAAGTTATATTTCCTTTATTAGGGAAACTACGTATATGGTGTGTACAACTTATTCAGATAAAGAACATATAGTTATGGGTTTCAATAAGGACATAAAATGTGAAGCTTAAGAATATCACAGGTAAGAGATTGGTTAAGTTGAACAAGAGAACATATCCCTTACTAACATGAACTCAATATAACAAGTATGATCATAACTATCAGATAAAAAAGCAACTGATTAGAATGACTATCATTAATATGTATATACCTTTATTGTAACCATGTATTAGTCTGTAATGCACATAGTGTAACACATAGCCTTTACTAATCTAAGGAACATGGCCAAATATGGCCCTGCCCATGTAGAGGGACATGCTCGAGTTCATACATGTCCGTGTACATGGACAGGGCCTCACATATATTATATGTGAGCTAGCTCACATATATATTATATGCATGAGCTAGCTCTCTCTCTCTCTCTCTCTC
>ML783558.1:1657670-1694309 GCA_009831015.1 Picea engelmannii | reverse complement strand
AAATTTTATTTTAAATCATAATTTCCCAATAAAAAAAAAAAAGATAAAAAAATGTTATAAACCATAATTGTACATTGACTATAAACAACAGTTCCAAAATAATATAGTAAAAATTTATTCTAACATTTATAAGAATTTAGGAAACATTGCACCACAAGATTGGTGTCAATTTAACCATGTAATAATCTTCTATTTTTGTATTATATTTCAACAAAGAATAAAAAAATAAAAATCTGTTTTAACATTTATGAAAATTTATTAAACATTCAACCACAAAATTGATTTCAATTTCACCATGTAATAATTATTTAGTTTTGTCTTATGTTTCCAATAATAAGAAAATAAAATATGAAAATCCATCCAATACAAATAATACAATCTCAATATAAAATTGTAAAATTACTAACTGGATATTTAAATCATTATCACACAATCTCGATATTTAAATCATTATAACACAATCTCAATGTAAAAAATAAAAATATTCACTAAATATTAATCAACATAGCTTTGAGATTCACAAATCACAACATGTCTAAGGTACTACTGCCACCATTTCACCTTGTTTTCACTAATTTTCAGTGGTCAACAGTGGCTTAGGAATGAGGTGTACTATACAATATTCTACAGTGTATTGCCTAATGATTTTGCGCACTTGACACTATGCATCGAGTATATATTTCTCTGAAACTATTTGTTTTTTTCAATCATTGTATACAATAATTTGTTAATTACATTTTGTTCTTTTTTCCATACATTTATTTGATGGTTTCACTATTTTACGTCCTAGGTTAGTAGTGTATTGAGATAATCTCATAAAATTGTCTCTAGTGTAGTCACATCGAGCTACATTACCTTATTCTCCTTATTCTTAACATTACTTTAATGATGGTGGTGAAAAAACTTGTTGGGCATTTTCAGTGACGGTAGCAATCGAAGAAATCACTGTAATTTCAACTGGGAACTTATAAGCTTGTCTGAATAAGAATTGATCGATTGTAATCCAATCAATGTTTCGTGCATCACTACTATGACAGATTATGCATATAAATGGGTGATACAAAATGGTGGCATCAACACAAAATCATATTACCCATATGAAGGTGTAAATGCTACTTGCAACACTACAAAGGTATTCCAACAGAGTTACTGCAATGCCAACACTCAAAAGGCACTTTGGAAGGAAGTCGAGGGATGAGTAAGCTCCTGCATATAGATATTGTGGTCATGTGGGGATAAGTTGGGAAATAGATCAATGCTGGTGATCTTCCTCTGTAATATGAGTTTTGAAGGCGATTCTGTACATAACTATAAAAATATATCTTCATTCCACCATGTATATACATTCTTTTTCTGCATAAAATCCACCATGTATATACATTCTTTTCATGCATAAAATCTCTCAATAGACCACTATGTTATATTATTAATGCAATTTGCCATTAGAAAAGATTATTAGAATTTTTCATTCCCTCATTGCATTTCTAGGTTGATCCGTAGTTGTGGGCTTGACTTGAATCTATTTAATCATTTGGTCGGGTTATCCCGAGGAGGAGATGGAGAATATACAAAATTCTAAAGAATTTAAGACTGTCTGTTTAGGAGATGGAGTGTATAAAAAAATATGAAGAATTTAAGGTTGTCTGTTTAGTTCCCTGGATTTGAGTTCACTATTTATGAACCATCGGAGCGGTCAATCTTGTGCGATATAGTCATGAGGTAAGCATTATATAGCATGCTCCGCAACATTGAATGTTGTGGTATGCATTGGATAGTTGGATAGGTTCAATGTTGTGTCAGGTGTTGGATATATCCCACCTTGAAAAGGAATACCACAAACATGGTCGATGGTTGACCGATGGTGCATCGACATAATATCTATTCTCAGCAACAAATCACATATATTTAAAGCATGCACAAATTATAGTTAATAGCATTTACATTTACATAAATTTACAGTTAATCACATTTACAGAAATTTACTCGCAGCTCCAAGACCCTCCCACAGCTTCGTAGATCCAAGACCCACCCCTAGATCCAAAACTCCAAGACCGGCCCACCCGCAGCTTCAACGTCCACCCGACCTCCCATCCGGTCGACTACAGTCGACCAACAAAATCAACTAACACAACCATGCCAACACTCACACTAACACCATCAACTATCTCCTCACATTCACACTAACAACATCAACACTCGAACTCACACTATCTACTATCGCCAACACTCAAACTAACACCATCAACTATCGCCAAGAACGCGGAAAACTCGTAACAATTGCGATGTGCAGGTAATATATAAACATCTTTTTGATCGAAAGAAATTTTCAGCCGAAAGGAATTTTCGACCGAAAAGTTCTTTCGACTGAAAAGATATTTCGATTGAAACATTCGTTTCCTCCGAAAAGATGTTACCAGATAAAAAAAATCCGTCCTTCTAAAATTGTACACGAAATTCAAGGGTGTCATCACAGTACCGTTCGATTTGATGTTCAAAGGTTTGGTCGAAACATATTTCGGCCAAAAAAATAGAACTTTCGGTCAAAACAAATATTAGTTCGGCCGAAAAAAGGTCTTTCGGAATTTTGGAGATCCGATTCTCACGAAAGTGTTACCTACCTTCATGAATTTACCTAGCTTAATAATTTACACAGCAACATATAAATCATTCTCAAATGCACAAAGTTCATGCACAACAAAGAAACTCATGAAATAACTCAACAACAAGATAAAACACTTATCTGTTAACAATGGTTATGCAACCAACTCCTTGGGATGGACGTTCCACCCAACCATAGACAAATTGTTCCAAATATCAATAACAGTCACCCATGAGCTAAGGTTAGTAATCCAAAAAAGAGGGTGGTCCCTCACAGTCCACTTACAACTCATAAAACCAACAACCCACCAACATCTTCTTACAACTATCTCGATTTTCAACCATCTCTCTTCCTCTTGAGCTGCCCAACCCAAGGAATATACACCTTCACTGATCTTAGTCCCTCGAGTGTCCCATTCATTTATTAGGGTCTCTCTGGAATAGCTAACCATGAATCTCTTATCTGGGAACTCAAGGGAACTTGCTGCAAGGAAAACTACCAACAAACCAACAACAAACACTTGTTGTTTTAGTGCAACTCACATAGGAGTTCACTCTCCAGGATTGACAACTTGGTTCTTCACTTTTCAGCTCCAAATACACTCCAATATGCTCCATATTGCTCTAGAATTCACCCGCCATGGCTGCACCAACTCCAAGCTCTCTTTCTATCTCCCTACTTGATTCTCATGCACCAAAAATCAATGTGTAAACCTAGTCCCCCACCCATATGAATTTCCTCTATTTGGCTTTCCTTTCTTTACTCACACTCTTCCCCAAGTTAATTGTACTGAACCCCCATGTTCCCAATAATTTTGGGATATGACTACTCACACCCACCCTCTTACATGTATTCAATGATTGGCTTTGGAAACACTCAATCAAAAATGAAAGGTCCATACACCAATAGAATATTTAGGAAAATGGGTTGAATTAATATACATGGGTAATTCCCCCTTAAACCCCTCTTGTCCATTATCCTAGACACCCCCCTCTCTTGTGTATTAATTCATCCCCCATCTCTTGTCCATGTCCCCCTTAGTAGTTGACATCACATTTTATTATTAAAACATAGAAATACAATTCACATATTACATCGATTAGGTCATAGCCACACATTATATCTCCATAAGCATTAATTAAACTGGGGATTTTTTGGCACAAGGGCAGACCCACGGTTCAACGCTTAACAACGCACCAACAAAACCTTGAGTATCGGCCCTTTCGGAAACACATGCGAAGCGGGCAAGGTATCACCCGAGGTAGAAGCTTGGAGGGTTACATGACGCCAGTGTCTGTAACTAGGTTGGGACATAGATCTGTGATAATAACACTTCGGAGGATATTCTTTTAACACTTAGGAAGTGACATGCATTAGTTTATTAACCCTATTAACATCGCAGAACACAATCAAAAATAGATCTAGCGTAGTAACACCAAATATTATGCACCTTAGACACTTAGCACTTAGCACTCTAGGTTAGATCTAGCATTCATTTAACCTCAACACAAGTAACACACTTAAGAAACAACAAATCTATCTATTACACAACATAATTAAAGCAATAAGAAGATTTATGGCAGAAATAACATAGCACAAAGAAAACCATAAGACACCAGATATACATGGTTCACCCTAGTGTGGGGCTACGTCCACCAATTTCTTCGCTTCTTTATTATTCGTTTTAATATTACATTCATTCACTCCTGTGCACTAAGCCACAGAGTCGAGCTTTGCACCAAACATGAGATATACACATTGAGCACCAGATCCTCCTTCCAAAACTAGGTCAAGGTATACAGCCCACTCTCTATCGAGCAAAAATCCTTAACACACATACATTACTTTTCACAAAGCAGCTCTATCCTCACAGAACTAAATTCACTTTCTTTTCTTACTTCTACAGTACCTCCTTCTTTATTTATATTTTACAAACCCTTACAATAAGGACTAATCATGGGAAAATCCCATGGGCCAACATCCCCTAAAACCCATTACAAAAACCCTATATAACCCTTTACTGGGTCCACTTAACCCTCAAAATTAGTGAGATCTGTGATCTCAGCTCCACCTAGGATCTCCTTACTCGACCAACATGTCAAGGTCCAAAATTGGGTCAAGGCTGACTAAAGTTTCCCCAAAAATTGGTCAAGGGCCAGCATGCCCCCAACACTCACCTATGACTTGTCTCGAGTCACTCAGGTCTGCACAATGCTACTTTGAAGGCCTCGATCTTAACTCGAGCTGCCTCAACTTGCTTCTTTTTCTGAGCCTCTTGCTCAATGAGCTCCTGGATCATCTACTCTATAACATGCCCTTCCAGGCACTGTTCTATTGTTGCAACCACTTGATCTAGTTGTGAACCCTGTCCATAAATCTCTTCGAACACCTTGCAATCTTTTTCTTGCACAGGTTGTAGCTTCTGTGTGACTTCCATTACCTTAACCTGGAGGGTAGTGATCTGTTTTTGTACTACGCGTTGCTCCTGGGATCTCTTCATTCTTTCCACTGCAGTGAGCAACTTCATCTACGCCTACAATGAGAATGATTTTTGTTGCACCTTTTGTAACTGCACTTCTAGATTCCTTAGCTCTGGATCCTCGACGAGGCGTTCGTATGTCTGGGTGATTTTATTACTTAATTGTTTACATTATCAGGTGAGGGCTCTTATGCTTGCTACCGTGTTATTAATGGTATCCTCCCTCTGGTCACGCACCACTTGCGGGGTGCTCGGTACTGATTGGGCCTCCAATTCTTTTATTCTAGCCTGAAGTTGTTGGATGACCTTTGCGATCTTCACTATTTGAACATTGACCAACTCTTTCTCCTTCTGTGCCAAGCTTGGCACAAAGTGACATGCTTTACTTACCGCTTCTTCAGAAATAGAACCATTTGTTGGCACAGGGAAAAACTCAAGGTTCAATGGTTAACAACGCACCAAAAAAACCCGGACTATTGGCCCTTTTAGCAACACCTGCGAAGAAGGTGAAGTCTCACTCGAGGTAGAAGCATGGTGGGTTATAGGACACATGTGTCTGTAACCAAGATGGGAGACAAATCTGTGATAATAACACTTCGTAGGATATTTTGTTAACTCTTATGAAGTGACATGCATTAGTTTATTAACCCTATTAACATCGTAGAACATAATCAAAGATTGATCTAGCGTAGTAAAAACAAAATATTATGCACCTTAGACACTTATCACTTAGCACTGTAGGTTATATCTAACATTCATTTACCCTCAACACAGCTAAATCACTTAAGCAATAATAGATCTATCTATTACACAACATAATCAAAGCACTAAGCATATTTATGACAGAAAGAACATAGCACAAAGAAAACCATAAGACACCAAATATACGTGGTTCACCCTAGTGTGGGGATACATCCACCAACTGCTTCACATCTTTATTATTTGTCTGAATCTTACATTCATTCACTCCTATGCACTAAGACACAGAGTCGAGCTTCACACCAGACATGAGATCTACACATTGAGCACCAGGTCCTCCTTCCAAAACTAGGTCAAGGCACAGATCCCACTCTCTCTTAAGCACAAATACTTAACACACATGCATTCCTTTGCACAAAGAAACTCTGTCCACATAGAACTACATTCACTTTCTTTTATTACTTCTACAATACCTTCTTCTTTATTTATATTTTACAAACCCTTACAATAAATCCTAATGATGGGAAAATCCCATTTGCTGACATCCCCGAAAACCTGTTACAAAAACCCTAGAGGACCCTTTACTAGGTCTACTTAACCCTCAAAATCTGTGAGATCCACGATATCAACTCTGCCTAGTCTCTCCTTCCTCGACCAATGTGTCGAGGTCCAAAAGTGGGTCAAAGATGACCAAAGTTTCCCCAAAACTTGGTTGAGGTCCAACAAGATTATAGTGGGGATGTTACATTCCCCCTCCCCTAAAATTGTGCACCATCCTTAGTGAATTTTATGCCAACACACACACACAAATATATACAAATTTACATCACAATACTTAGAAATAAAAAAATTTCAATTTAACAACTCCAACAGTAGCTCCAACCATAATCTCATGTTCCTCTCAACTCGTCGACCCAAAGAATGCACCATTTGTTTATCAAGGTTAACACAAGGGATGTACCATCCATTTGTCATTGATAACCCAAGGGATGTATCATTTATTTATCAAGGATAACCCAAGGAATGATCCATTGTTTTATCAAGGTCCCCAACACAGTTGGCTAGGACTTTGATATGTGGTTCTGCAACTCTAGCTGCTCAAAATGGAGTCTTGCATTCCATTTTATTCAAAATTGTAAAAACAACTACGAGCATTCCTCTCTCATGTTCTCTTCATTCTCCCATGTAGAATCTTTAAGACTGTAACAAGTCCATTGAACTTTTACCAACCCTATGGATTTCTTCTTGAGCACTTTGACTTTCTGGTCCAAGATGTGTATTGGTTCCACCTAGATCACATTCCAATCAATTATGTGGTTTGGGTCAGGCACATATTTCTTTAATAATGACACATGAAATACATTATGCACTCACATGGATGTAGTAAATGCTAGCATGTATGCATCTGGCCCTACCTTTTATAATATTTCAAAAGGCCCAAAATATCTTGCTGCCAACTTAGGGAAACTTCCTAATCTTAACAAACTTCTCTTTGTGTTCACTTTTAAAAACACATGTTCGTCCACTTTAAAATCTCCAAACACTCTATTCTTGTCTGCATAACTTTTCTTCCTATCCTGGGTAAGCTTTAAATTATGTTTTATCCTTGTCATCTGCTCTTTCATTTCCTCTAACAATTTTGGCCCAACAACTACTCTGTCTGTTGGATTATCCCAGCTTATTGGTGTGTTACATTTTCTTCCATACAATGCTTCAAACACACTCAATTTCAATGAGGATTGATGCTCGTTATTGTATGCAAAGTCCACTAAATGAATATGATCTTCCCACTTTTATGGTTGATCCATCACAAACATTCTAAGTATATCCTCAATTATCCTATTGGTCCTTTATGTTTTCCCATCTGAATCTGGATGATACATTGTACTAAGATTTAGATTTGTTCCAAATCTTTTGAACAAACCTTTCCAAAAAATTGAAGTAAACTTTGGATCCTTATCTGAAACTATTTCCTTAAGCACTTCATATAGCATAGCAACTTCTTTCATATATATTTCTACAATATTTGATGCCTTGTGTGTAGTCTTCACTGGAATAAAATGTTCTTCCTTAGTCATTTTATCCACCACCACCATGATGGAATCATGTTGCTTCATTGTTCTGGGCATATTAGTAATAAAATTGACTGTCACAACTTTCCACTTCCATTTCAGAATGGGTAATGGTTGTAGAAAACCTGTTGGCTACCTATGTTTTGTCTTCACCTTTTGTCATTCTAGAGATTTGGATATGTAATTAGCCACTTACTTTTTCATTCCTGGCCAAAAGTATTGGCTTCTCACAGTTGCAATTGTTTTCTAATATCCTAGGTGCCTGACATATGGCACATTGTGCATTTCCTTCAAAACTGCATTTTTTAGCCCACTAAAATTTGGCACATACACCTTTCCTTTATACATAAGAATTCCATCTTCTTTCATCTCATAAAAATTAAATTTCTATTGAAAATTACCTCGTTGTAATATCTCTTTTATTTTTACATATTGATGATTTAAATTTGTTGTTGTAATAATTTGATCTTTAATATTAGTCTTATACATGCTTATGGCTACAATATTCACTTCATGAGCTCTCATGCTAAGTGTATCAGCCACTTGATTTTCCTTTCCCTTCATATGCTTAATTTCAAAGTCATTTTCACTCAGAAATTCCCGCCATCTAGTTTTTTTGGCATTTAATGTTGGTTGTTCAAAAATATGTTTTAGACCACAATGGTAAGTCCTTAGCTCGAATTTATTACTCATAAGGTAATGCCTCCACATTTTCAATGCATGTACAATTGTTGCTAACTTTGGATCATGGGTAGCATAATTTCTTTCATGCTCTTTTAATTTTTTGGACTCGTAGCATACTACATAATCCTTTTGATTGATAACTCCATCGACTCCTTCCTCACATGCATCAGTGCACAAAAACAAATATTCATTTGGATATGCAATCTTTAATATTGGTGCACTTGTCAATATTTTCTTCAACTACTACAAACATCTCTCCACACTTGGAAGTCCATTCAAACTTCACTCCCTTGTTTTGTAAAGAAATGATTGTACTTGCAATCTTTGAGAATCCTTTTATGAATCTTTGGTAATAAACAACAAGAAACATAAATGATCTAACCCCGGTGACATTATTTGGCATTGTCCATCCTCTATTGGCTTCTATCTTTTCAGGATCCACTGCTATCGCATATTTTGGAATTATATGCCCCAAGTAGTGAATCTTCTTTTGATAAAAGATGCACTTATGTAGTTTAGCATACAATTTATGCCCTCTTAAAACTTTCAATACCATTTTTAAATGTTTCTCATGTTCTTGTTTTGATTCATAGTACATGAGTATAGCATCTAGGAACACAATGACAAACTTGTCTAGGTATTCCCTGAACGCTCCAATCATCAAACACATAAATATTGTTGGGGCATTTGATATTCCAAATGGCACTACCATGAATTCATAGTTTCCATATATTGGCATGAATGTTGCCTTGTTGATGTCTTCTTCCTTTATCCTTACTTGATGTTATCCTGACCTCAAGTCAATCTTGGAAAATATTCTTTCACCTTTCAGATGATCAAACAAATCATCAATTCTTGGAAAATGATTATTGTTCTTTATTGTGACCTTATTTAGCTATCTAAAATCAATACACAACCTTAAGGTTCCATTTTTCTTCTTCAAAAAAAGAACTAGGGCTCCCCAAGGTGACACACTTTGGTGTGTATACCCCTTCTTTAAAATATCTTCAAGTTGCATCTACAATTTTTTAATTATAGTGTGCCCATTATATGGTGTCTTGGACACTAGGGCAACTCCAGACACCAAATGTATAAAGAACTCAATGTCTCTCTTTGGTGGAAATCTTGGGATTTCTCTTAAAACATCTTCAAAATACTTGAAGACCAGATGGTCTTCAATGATTTCCACTTTATCTTTGGCTTCCTATTCCATGTGGGATATAAAAATATGACAACCCTTCCTAAAAATCTTCTTCAACTACATAGTTGAAATATATCTAACAACTACAACTCTCAGAATGCCTTGAATATTTCCTTGCTTCCCTTCCTCATCAAGACATGTGATTGTCTTGTTGTAATAGTCTAGGACAACATGGTGCTTTTCCAGCCATCCATTCCATTTAGACAATCATATGAACCCAATGGTATGATGTTTACATCCACCTTTGTGTTGAGTCCATTCATATATATTGGACAATATTTAACCAGCTCGTTGATATTTCTCTTAGCTCCTGTGGCTAACTAAACTAATGAATATTTCTTATGCTTACTTCTTTGTAAGTGTAATATTTCAATAATGTTAGAAGTCATGTAACTATGGCTAGCTCTAGAATCAATTAAAATTTCTATGGGTTGGTTGTCAATCCTATCTTCCACTTCAATCATCGAAGGTTGATATTATGCTTTCTTGTTGTCCAAGGATGCATAAATCCTTGGCATGTTCTCTCCCGTGTATTCCACTATTTCAACCTCTTGAATTATGTGGACAACCCTTATTCTTTCTCCTTTATGAGGGAATTCCCTCTATAAGTGATTTCCCTCATATCCCCAACATTGTACAGGTTGTTTCCTTGGCCTTTTCCCAGATGTTTCCACAATCTTGTGTTCATTTTGGGCTGACTAACCTTGTTGATTTGCTTGGGAGTTATTCCTGAGAAAGGGTGGCTTAAAACCTTTTTTCCTTTGATGATTTTTCCCTTTAATCTTTTCATTCCAAGCCTTTTGGAAAACTGACCTTTCTTTTCTTTGCTCATAAAGATTCCTCGCTCTCCTTACGATTTCCTCCAAAATTTTGGGGTTATCATATTGCATCTTGTCACTTTATAAGGATGGTAACCCACTTAGAAACCTTTGGATTTTGAACTTCTCATCCTTCATGATGTCAACATACTTCAACAATTCAAAGAACCTCTTTTCATATTCGTCCACTGTCATGGTTCCCAACTTGAGTTCAAAGAACTCTTTCATCTTCCTTTCATAGTAATTCTTGGAAAAATATTTTTGTTTGAAATATCCTTTGAAATTCCTCCATGAGATCATTTTATTATCAAGGTTCTTGGCTTTCTTAAGATGATCCCACCGCATGGTTTCCATTCCTTGCAAGTGGTAGGTGGAAATTATAGCTTCTATAGGGGAGGGGTAATCATGCAGCTGGAAATATTTCTTCATTTCCAACAACTAGACCTCAACCTCTTCTCCTTTCCTATACTCACCATTGAAATTTGGTGGCTTAATTTTCCTGAGTTCACCTTGCAAGATGTCTCCCTCGGGCCTTCTCCTTTGCCTCTGAATAGGAGACACACTTGGGATACACCCTATCCCTAAAATTTCATGATTCCTTCTAGTGGAATTCTTTGGAGAATGATGGTGCCTACTCATGCTTCTTGACTACCTATCATTTCCATGATCATCCCTTTTGATATGGGATCTTGATGCTGGCACTGGTCTAGAAATAGTTTCTTGCTTGGTTCTAGAGTCCTTGTTGACTTTCTTATGAAACATGTTCAAGCTCTAAAATATCTCTTCCTAATCCTTCACGATTCTTTCATTATCATCCATGTAGCTTTGCACTTCCCTATGCAGGCTTCTCATAGTGACAAGCTTCTTCCTATCTCTTCTTCCATTTGACTATGTCACAACGTTCCCCATGAGAACATGCAGACCTTTGAAATCTTCCTTGTGGTTGTAATATCCTTGAGCATATTCCATAACTGTAATCCTCATATAAGGACTAAAGTTTCTTTTTGTACCTCTAATTCTGCAAGAAATGTACATGTAATAATTATTGTTAGAAACACGCATAGCATAAAACATCCCTTCAATTAGAATACATGTTATTTCTTCATCAATTTATGGATTACATAATGCACAAAATAAAAATTATGATTCCTTAGATGCATCCCAGTCTAAAATATCTTTCCAATGGATATACTCATGCCTCAATCTGAGTTCTGAGTGAAACATTACAACATTTATATGTTGCAATTTCCACTCTTTTACTGCTACATAAATATATTTATTAATTTCTAATAATTTTCATTACCCAATTCAAAATTATGGATGGACATATGTCTTCCACTCAATATCTTTCCAATGAATGTTTTTTTTTTCTCAAATCCAAGTTCTGAGTTGAAAGTTATGGTCTGAAAAAGTTTAGGTTGTTTTACCCAATTTATTCTTACATGCTACAGGTGCCTTATTTCTCTTCCTACACATTTTAAGGTACCCATAACCAAATATAACTTCATCGTTGGTTTCTATGGGTCTTAATTTTTCCATCGACTACTCCTGTGCCCAAGACATACTTTTGATTTTGGAGTTATTCCCTCTGGAAGCAAAACTGGTACCAAAATTTTACCCTCATTGCTTTGGTTGTAACTTCCTCATACAAGCTCCATTTTGCAAACCGTTTAGCTCATTGGACAACTCTCTTTGAGTTATTTTATTTGAGCTACAAATACTAATTATACCTTGGTACACTCTGATCTCGTGGTTTTTGACTCGATAAAAACATCGTTTAGGGCCTAAAAAATGCCCCGCAAGTTATTGACCTTCAAAAACCACAAAAATGTGAATAAAAATGATTATTTTACCATTGTACAACCCTTTAAACCTGAATTGTTCATCTCAAATCATGCCACATATGAGCGATTGATGCATGCTACATCAATCATCTACAACCAATGTTCCTTCTTGGGCACACACCACACTTTCCCCGATCTATCGATGCGATCATCGACCATTGGCCCATTCCCCCAACAACCAATTTGTGCACAACTCTAAACCAGTTGATTCAACTGTTGGCCATCAGTGATCCTCATTGACAAATGAAAATCCTCACTAATTATGTTGATGTCGAATCATCGGCCCATCGAAAATCGACGATCCCCAATAAATTTCAAAAACAAGTCATCAAATCCATTGACCACCTCTATTGGGTGACGCGAAAATTACTAACGGGGCATGACACATGGGTGTTCGCATGGAATGACATATCATCTTGATGTGTCAACTTGGGTGGCATGGCATGACACGTGGATGCTAATATGGCACAACAGATGCATGATGGTGTCATCATCGTCTTTCCCCTATCAGCCATCAACTGATTCTCTTGGACGACCCAAACACCTCGCTGAAACGGTCGATGCGTGACCATCGGCTCATTGGTCATATATGACTTCTCTTGCTTGATTCAAAACACTTCACTAAATCATTCGACGCCCGACCACCATCCTATCGACCATCGACGATTGAAAACTCTTCAGTGGACTTGGCCAATACCCAACCATTGGTCCTCGACAGTCAAAGATATCTTATGGCTAAACCAAAATCTTTTCCTTTCGTCCAACCTGACCATCGATCATCAACGATTTCTCTTCGTGAGCTTAACACTTAGCAAATTTTTGGCATTTATCCAATTGATTTAGACCCTCAATTGTATTCATTTCAAAACCCCCGAAATGAATCCCAGTTGTTGATTTACCCAACCTTTCAAATATCCAAAACCTTTTGAATTTTTAAACTTATCAGGGTCATTGACCATGAGATCAAATGCGATCTCAGTCATTGATTCATGAAATTTCCTGCAACTCTAAAAGTATCCATTAAAACTCAAATTGCAACCATTCCAGGGAGAATTTTGATCTTCAAATTTACCACTTAGCTCCATGGAACCTCTTAAATAGTTTGGAGTCGTTTAAACCCAGATTTCACCCGCAAATTTGGGGATTTCTCTCTGAATTTTCCATTTTTCTCCAAATATGTCACTGACAATATATGCAACAATGAATTTCACCAATTCACTTTGGTTTGAGCCCATCCAATCTTGGCGTTTGAACCAAATTCTATGATACCATAATGTAACTTCCCCCATCCCAACCGAAGGAAATTACAATGCAAAATAGACATAAAATTGAAATTTATAGCTAACTAATTTAATTATTTTGCTGTTAGCCAATTTCCTGTAGCTTACAACTATGAATTAAAATAGATTTAGCTATTGTCTATAACCATAAAATATATGCATCTACAATGTATCAAAATAACATAAATGTGGCTTAATAATTTACACAACAACATATAAATCATTCCCAAATGCACAGAGTTCATTCACAACAAATAAACTCATGAAATAACTCAACAACAAGATAAAAAATTGTTCTTTTAACAATGATTATGCAACCTATTGCTTGGGTTAGAATTTCCACCCAACCATAGACTAACTATTCCAAATCTCAATATCCAGTCACCCCCAAGCTGAGGCTAGTAATCCACAAAAGAGGGTGGTCCCTCACATTCCACTCACAACTCATAAAACCAACAACCCAATGATATCTTCCTACAACTATCCTGATTTTCAACCAACTCTCTTCCTCTTGACCTGCCCAAACCAAGGAATGTACCCCTTCACTGATATATGTCCCTTGGGCATCCCATTTTTTTATTAGGGTCTCTATGGCATAGGTAACCGAGAATATCTCAGTTGGGAACTCAAGGGAACTTGCTACTAGGAAAACTACCAACAACAAACACTTATTATTTTAGTGCAACTCACAAAAGAGTTCACTCTTCATTATTGACAACCTGGTTCTCCAATTTCCAGCTCCAAATACGCTGCAATATGCTCCATCTTTCTCTATAATTTTCCCTCCATGGCTGCACCAAATCCAATCTCTCTACTTGCACTTCATGCACAAAAACTCAATGTGTAAACTTAATCCCTCACCCATATGAATTTCCTCTCTTTGGATTTATTTTCTTGACTCACACTCTTCCCCAAGATGATTGTACTCAACCCCCATGTGCCCAATAAATTTTGGATGTGACTACTCACACCCACCCTCTTACATGTATTTAATGATTAGCTTTGGGAATACTCAATCAGAAATGGGAAAGTCCATACACCAATAGAAAATTTAGGAAAATGGGTTGAATTAATACACATGGGTAATTCCCTCTTGAACCCCTCTTGGCCCTTATCCTAGACACTCCCCTCCCTTGTGGATTAATTCATCCCCCATCTCTTGTCCATGTCCCCTTTAGCAGTTGGCATCACATTTTATTATTAAAACATAGAAATACAATTCACATATTACATCATGTTGGTCGTAGCCACACATTATATCTACAAAAGAATTAATTAAACTAGGGATTATAGTGGGGATTTTACACCCAACCCGATTTTGGTCACCATGTTGATTTTACCAAGGATTTGTAGATAAGTAACCCGCCATAATATATTTTGTCCCGCTTTAAATTTTCATTTTTTGAAATGTTAACCATGCTAAATTTTCTCTATTTTTTTGACATGGGTGAATCATAGGAACCATCATGGATACTTACAAAATGAGGATTGGAAAGGGCCTTGTGGCCTTTTCATTGGAATCACCTTAGATAGGGAGGAACGGAAAATAGGAACTAGCAGTTTGAGCCCCATTCATGATGACACATGTTGCATTATTGAAAAGTATGTGTCCTATCACTGGGGAGAAATATACCTAATGTTCCAAATGAGTCCTATCCCGAACTTCCAAATGGAAACTAGGATTTGGGCATCCACTGGACCATTAGACACTCTAAGATCCACAAGATAGCTACACACACAAATTTGTTTCCATGTGTTGATGCCATTTCCTAGATCATCCAACACTTCAATGTGGATAATAGATTGAAAACATAGGCCCAGGGAAATGTGATTTCTTCTTTTAACCCTTCAGTACTCAAGATGTGCTACAAACTTCTCGATGAAGAAATTGAGATTACTGAAAATTGGATGAATCACTTCCATTTGGATCCCAGATATGTCATGAAGAATTGGTGGATGACTGACAAGAATTTCAAGACCACGCAATCCGATGTTGAGAAATCCATATCAGTATGTAGTAGCCATTATCTGCAGATTGTATGGAGAAGATGATGCCCAAAATATTAGAGTTTCATGGGTACCTCGAATCCATTCTATCAGAACCATGAGACACATTTTCAACTGGGCATATATACTCTATGCTACCCTAGAAGAGATTGTGTTAGCTGCAAAATGCATAATCCTTGGAAATCATTCAAACTTTCATATGTCCTCTTATTTGTTGGAGCATAAGTATTTCATACATTATCATAAGATATGTGAGAAATTTTGTATTTCTCTATATCAATTACTATTCTATTCTCTATCTCCTTGCATGTTAGAGAAGTAAATGGATTCATTTGGGAAGGTAGAGTATTGGTTCATAATGGAAAATGGACCATACATCAGGATATATGGTGCAACCAAATCTCATTTATTTCTTAAATTTGTCCCTAATAAACTTGTTCTGCAAGAAGTGGCATACCAAACTTTGGTGAATGGGGGTAAGGGTAACTATTTCCATAGATAAAAGGTTAACTTGGCCACCACTATCATCTTGGATAGGATCCTATAATTTCAAGGATGTTAACGAAGTGCATGATGAGGATGATACTCTGGCTACATTCCATTTTGGGGAGGAAAGACTTTGTAGGCATGATCCCCTAGAAAATTTTAGCATACATTGTTAGGTCTCCAAGTACAGATGGACTTATAAGGTTGAAACCTGGAGGGATAAAGAAATTCAAGATGAGGGGAAACTATCAACGTAGAGGAAAATTACAAAATTACAACAACATGAAAAAACAAGGGCAAAGGTAGAGAAGAAGAAGAAATTGGGAGAATAAGATAAAGAAGAAAAAAAAGAGGAATAAGAGAAGATATTAAGGGATGTTGAATCCCTCAGACATCAAGAAGTTGTAGCAGCAACAATAGAAGGAGGGGAAAAAAATAAAAGAAGAAGAAGCTAGAGCAGTAGCTAAAGAGGAGGAAAAGAAGAAAAGGGAGGTTGAATCCCTCTGAGAGTAGGTGGTAGCATCAATAGAGCAAGAAGAAAATCTACGAAGAGAAGAAGAAGAAAGAAAAAGGAAAGAGGAACAAGAAGAAATCCCAAGAAGAGGCACATAAAACTAACCCAATGGATACTGGAAGCCTAGAAGATTCTTCCACTGTTCCTTTGACCATAATTCACTTCCCTCTAGGGGAGTTAGGACTAGGAGGATTTACACCCTCCAAAGCTAAGAAAGTGGAAATTCTTAACCCTTTCATTTTTGACAAGGATTCTAGTAAAATCATTCAACATACCACATAAATATTACCCATTTTTGGAATTTCACCTCTTAGTTACAAAAAAGACACTCATTGTTCATATGAGAAAATCCCTTGGTCGTAGCTTCAATCGGTGTAGAATTCGCACAAGCCTAATAATAGAATCTCAAGAACATGGTCCAATATATACAAGATTACAAGTATAAAATCAAGAGTCTAGAAGTGGAGGTGAGTTTATATAAAGGTGATAGAACTAGTATCATTGAATTTAGAATATGTACCAGGGAGGAAAGGAAACAATTCTAGGACATAGCCAAGAAACTATATATTGATTTGTTGGAACTTCAAAACATAGTTGCTCAAATAATATCACTATTGGAAAAATCCAAAAGGAAAAACACAAAATTCATAGGAATGAGACTGGCCATGGTTGAAATGAAGAAATAGGTAGAGGTGAACCTCGACGTTTCTCCAAATATCCCAAGGAGGATTGGTAGAAAAAGAAAGATAAACTATGTAGATATCATAAACTGCTAGTGATCTGGGGAGAAACTAGAAAGGGATTTGAAAATTTCTCTCAACACCTACAAAAAACTACACATAATAGCCACCAAACTCATAGCCAAGTGTGACTTTCCCATGATTGTAGATTTGGGAAAGCCAAGGCTAGATGATCAAATTCAAATTGAGTTGGATGTATCCATACACTCCAGAGAGCTTGCTACTATGATACCTCAAAGCATGACCAACACCATAATGAGGGAACATTTGGTGGTACCTTCAAAGGACAAAAACTTAAAAAGCTCTTTCTTTCTCACATTGAAAAAATATATGAAGACCTTGTCCTAAAACTCAAAAATTTATGAAATGAATCTATAAAGTATGTTTTTCTCCAAGATAATATTGATTTCCACTTATCATGAAGTGTGGTAAGCTTACATTAGGGACAAAGCTAAGGGACATTGACAAAATTAATCATGAATTGTAAAGTATTGTTGTAAAGTACAAAAGAACAAAATAGGGAATGCCAAGAGTTGCAACTATCAATGGAAATCAAGAAGTCTCAAGAAAAATGACAAACTCAACTATATATGAAAAAGAGCACCCACTTTGAAGGTTGTCATAACTTTTGTAATTTTTGAACTATTTCTTAAATCTTAATAGCAAGAATCCATTGAGGTCATTTTGGAGGAGAAGGAGATATGGTGTTTATGATGCATTTATTGTGAAATAATTTTCCATATTGTTCATGAACATTGTAAATATTTCAAGGTTACATTGCTCACTTCATATACTATCCTTATTTGGATGTTGTAGCTTTTCCATGTATTTCCTTTCCAATATTATTGTTTTAAGATGATGAAAAGATAGTTCTGAATAAGTTATTGGTGTAGACTAACATGTGCATTTATTTTTTTCATATATTACTAACACTTGCTTCTCTTTGGTAGCTAATTGTCTAAGAGTGTTTGTAGGAGTTAGTGATTTTACTATTGTTTACTGTCTATTAATTTCTTAGTTAGTTTTCTCCTAGCTAGGATAGTTTATAACATACTTTATTTATGCATTTAGAATTAGTTCATATTTCATCCTTTGCATCTATGTATGTCATAGACCCTGATACATATTTTTCCTAGTAATGGAATACATGCCAAGATATGGATCGAACTCCTATCCAAAATAGTGTGAAGACTAATTGGGATTTCATACTGGGGAGTACCCCTATCTGTTGAAGGGAATTTTTCTTGCATCAACATGCCCCCTAATGAGTTATGTCAGAAGCATACTCTATAGTTGAAAGACATCATAATTTCTTTCCCAAATTCTTGTGTGTTAAAAACTAGAGAGAGAACGTGATATAGATGGATATCAGTGGCCACCCACCTTTTCCAACTGCCTCAAAACAATTTTCTGATAATTTTGGCAATTTACTATTTTTAGTAGTTTTAACTTCTAGGGCCATTTTGAGGGCCTAAATGAAGGTTTTTCAATATCGAGCTCCTCAATGATAGACAAAGGCCTGATTTATCCCCCAAAATGAATCTCCTCGATGATAAATTTCCAACGGGCTATCACACACCTAAAACGGAGATCGTATGCAAAAGTTACGACCCCGGGAAGTTGATGTACTAACTTACCCAAATGGGGCCCACATGAATTTTGGTGCTTCATCTCCTAGGGTTAGGTTTTTGGCATTCTTGCTTATTGTAAAAAGGAATTCAGAGCCTCATTGTAACCTTCTTCTTGTGAATGCGTATTGTTTTCATATCTCTTCTCAGAGATAAGTCGCCACCATTCCAACAAGCTTGTTTCTGCTGCATTTTACAGTTTCAACTTATTTCATTATTGAATAGAAAAATAGTTTTACTGTATCTTTGTTATTTTGTGTTAAGCACCTGTTAATAATTTTCATTCATTTCATTATGCTCATAAAATATAGATCAGTGGTATCAGAGCGGTCTACTCCTTGTCGTCTTAATGCATGTCCCCAACAAGGTCAAAGTACAAAGAGTTGGGTCTCGACCTTGTTTCTCTTGAGGATAGAATCTCTCGCACGCCCAAGAGACCTCCCATGGTAGGAGAAAATAAATATGAAGGGATAGGAGATCATTTCTAACTGTTGATTGAGGAATCCCTCATGCAACAGAGGAACATGATGATGGATAGTTTTGCGCAAATCCTTTGGCGACTACCAAAAGGCGATGCATCTTCTTCAAACGGAGGCACCGCCCCCTTCAAGGTACAAATAAACTTTGATATTACTATATTTGAAGGTCATATAGATGTAGATGCTATAGACAAGTGGTTGAATCTACTAGAAGGGTATTTTTCTGTTCATAAATTTTAGAATAGAGAAAATATTACTTTTGCGCTCCTCAAAGTCGTTCCCCATGTCAAAGATTGGTGGGAAACTTTCTGTGAGCAAAAGGAAATAGAGGAAACCTCATTATTTTCAGTCATGGCCACCTGGGAATCCTTTAGGGATGCTATTAAGGAACAATACTACCATGTCGGAAGTTATGATGACCTGTATACCAAATGGACCACACTGTGGCAAGAAAGAGACCAAGCAGTGCCAGATTTCACAAATATCTTCCATACCTTGCACACCAAGTTGGGTATCAAATATTCAGAGTGACATATGGTGCTCACGTATCATGGTTCTCTACATAGATACATCCAGACCGAAATGGAATTTCTGAACATCTCATCCTTGGTCATGGCCTACCGATATGTCGTCAAAATCGAGCAGAAGCTCAAACAAAAGACACAGCAATTTGGGCCTGTGAACCCTGCACAACAAAAGCCAGGAAAGGGTGGCCCAAACCCACAGAACAAAGGACAGAGCAAAGATGGACAGTATCAAGACAACCAGTACAAGTCGCAAGCAAAGAAGGACACCATAAAGATAAAGAAAGATACTGAGAAGTGGTGTGACTTCCATAAGATCCCTTGGCATAACACTGCTGACTGCCACTCAAAGCAGTCGTTGGTGGCCGAAGTGAAATCCTATGAATCAGATGTGAATTTTGACTCTGAGACAGAACTAGAAAGGGGAAGAAAGATCATTGACATGGAACCTAGTGCCACCATTGCTACCACCAAGCTCCAGCTTGGTGAACCAGACGAGCCAAAAGAAGCAGAGCACCTCTTCCATTCACAGATGTGGGTAAAAGGCACCCTGCTGCACTTCATCGTTGATAGCGGTAGCTAGAAGAACCTCATCTCAGTAGAGGTCGTCAAACATTTGGCCCTTCCCAAAACACCACACACACAACCCTACACCATTGGATGGCTCCGCCAAGGAAGCGATCTCTGCGTCAAGCAACAATGTCGACTGTTGTACGACATCAAGCCCTTCAAAGATGAGGTATTGTATGATGTTTCTTCTCTCGAAGTTAGTGATGTTCTTTTGGGCCAACCTTATTTATGGAAATGTCATGTTCTATATGAATCTAGGCCTTGTAGTGTTACTATTACTTTGAACATAAAATTGTACAGGATACCCGAGGCAATCCCACCTAGTGTTATTTCCTTGATCTCTGCTAAGCAATGCAGGAAGGTCATCTCACAGATGGGGAAGTTTGTCTTCTTTGTGATCCACTCTCAGAACGAGTGAAAGATTGTAGCCACATCCAGGGTCTCTATAACCGACCTCTCCACACAACAGAAGCAAGTAGATAAGGTCGTGGAAGAATACTCAGATATCTTATCCTCACCTACAAGGGTACCTCTACACTACCAGGTCAAGCACCCCATCGATTTGACCCCCGGTGCACCAATGCCCAATGGGCCATTCTATCGTCACTCTTTGTTAGAGAATGAGGATATCAAGCGATAGATCCAAGAACTGCTCCACAAGGGGCACATTCGCCCCATCTCATTACCTTGCGGGAGCCGAATCATGTTGGTATAGAAGAAAGATGGAACCTGGTGACTCTATATTGATTACCGGGCTTTGAATAAAATCACTGTCAGAAACCGATACTCGATTCCCCAAATCGATGACCTCCTTGATCAACTCATGGGGGCCAAATACTTCAGTAAGATTGATTTGAAGTCTGGATACCACCAGGTCCCGATAGAACAGATAGATGTATGGAAGATCCCTTCAAGTCAAAGGAAGGAATTTTGGAATGGTTGGTCATGCCCTTTGGTTTGACAAATGCTCCAGCCAATTTCATGAGGATGATGAACGATATCCTACGACCATTCACCAATACTTTTGTAGTGGTGTATCTAGATGAAATTCTAATTTACAACAAGACTTGGGCCAAACACTTGCAACATATTCAACAGTTTATGCACACCCTACGGGAGCACAAGCTATACGCCAACCTGGAAAAATGCTCTTCGGCACGGACAGGGTCAATTACCTGGGCTACATCATTGATCAACATGGCGTACATGTGGATCCAATGAAGATCCAAGTCATTCATGACTGGCCAGCCCCAACAACACTCACTGAGCTTCGGAGATTCTTGAGACTTGCTAATTTCTACCGCAGTTTCATGTTGGTTTTCTTCCATATTGCATGGGCCCTTAGCCAAATAAACAGGGTTGGTGGTAAGGCGAAATTTGTGTGGGGTCGATCCCAACAAAAATCATTCGATGATTTAAAGAAACGCATGTGCTCGGACCCAATACTTTCACTAATAGACCTACAACATCCCTTTGAGATCGAGACAGATGCTTCAGACTATCACTGTTCTCACTCAACACAGCCACCCTGTGTCCTATCTTAGTGAGACACTGTCAGATACTATTCATAAGTACCCTAATTATGACAAAGAAATGTACTCCATTGTGCAAGCATGCCACCAGTGGAGACATTACATTCTTGGGAAGGAGACAGTCATCCACACTGATCATAAGCCACTGCAGTTCATGCAGACATAGGGAAAATTGCAGAATGACTGCCATCAAAAGTGGTCCACATACTTCCAGCAATTCCACCTCAACATCAAGTATAAAATAGGAAGCACCAATCGCGTCACTGATTGCCTCAGAAGACCGCCAGTCGAGGCACTCACCACGGTGCTAGAGTCTTTCATCCATGAGACATCTTGATGGCCCCAACTCTATGAGACAGACCCCGACTTCACCACCACCTACCAAATGCTGGGAGAAAATGCAGTTGTCGATAATTTCCATCTTTAGGATGGGTTGTTGTGTTGTCTGGGCCATATATGTGTTCCATCAAGTGAGCGAGAGAAGCTAATCTGGGAAGCCCACTACAATTGGGTGGTAGGACACTTCAACATTGAAAAAACGGTGATGATGCTATAGAAACATTTCTATTGCCTGAAACTTCGACAAGAGTTTGGCAAGTATATTAGGTCCTACACTGCCCGTGCTATTGCCAAACTGACCACTAAGAAGTAGGGCCTATACACCCCTCTTCCTACTCCTGACAGGCCATGGGAATCCATCTCAATGGACTACATGTCGGGCCTCCCATCCACCAAGCGGGGAAATGACTGTGTTTTTGTGGTTGTTGATCACTTTTCTAAGATGGCGATTATGGTTTCCTAGAAGAAGAGGATCACAACAGAGGCCACTGCCTTGCTCTTCTTTGAACGAGACTGGGTACATTTTGGAATCCCACAAACCATTGTCTCAGATCAGGATAGTCAATTTCTCAGCACATTTTGGTCGAGCCTCTGGTCACTACTGGAAACCAAGCTCACCAAATCCACGACCTTCCACCCCCAGACAGATGGCCAAACCGAGGTTGTAAATCGAATGATTGTGCATATCCTTTGCATGTATAATTCAAATCACCCTCGCACATGGAATGAGAGCCTTCCCTATGTCCAACATAGCTACAACCAATCCTTGCATAGCTCAACCGGCCATAGCCCCTTTCAAGTGGGGTTGGGATTCTAACCATTGGGTCCCATAGATGTTTCACTTCCCCTTGCGGTCACCTTGACTGACTCATATCCTACTCCAACTGAAGCTAACAAAGCCACCCGGTTAATTGAACGGATCTAGCACATCCGCCAATAGGTTCAGGATATCCTACATAAGTCCAATGACAAGTACAAACAGTGCCATGATCAACATCAGGTGTCGCATAAGTTTCAGGTGGGAGACAAAGTTTGTTTGCACATGCAAAAAGAACGCCTTATAGGACCCCATCGAAAGCTTCACCCACTCCGTTATGGATTGTACACTATCACCAAGGCCATGGGGGATAATTCTTTTGAGCTCAACATTCCTCCTTTCCTTGGCTTGCACCCAGTGTTCAACATGGATCTCCTTTGCCTTTATTTCCCACCATTATTGGACACCTCAGAAGTAGCAGAACAACTGACACCAACAGACCTCAACTTTGAATACATACAACAGGAATCCAATGTTCAGATTGTGGACAGACAAATCAAGGGCACTTGACAACAAAGGATCTAGCTTTATCGAGTCGTCAAAGCAGGGCAGCTCTTGCACCAAGGCAAGTGGCTCACTCGGGGCCAAATTCAACAGAAATTTCCTCATCTAATGGGGGACCTCAATGCAATGGAGAAAATTTATTCCTAAGGAGGGAGAATCGATCGATATGTATATCGGTGGCCACCCACCTTTTCCAACTAGCTCAAAACAGTTTTCTGACAATTTTGGCTATTTACTATTTTTAGCAGTTTTAACTTTCGGGGCCATTTTGAAGGCCTAAATGAAGGTTTTTCTCTATAGATATCCTCAATTATAGACAAAGGAATGATTGATCCCCCAAACTGAATCTCCTCGATGATACCTTTCCAACAGGCTATCACACGCTTAAGACGGAGATCGTATGCAAAAGTTACGACCCCGGGAAGTTGATGTACTAACTTACCCAAGCGGGGCCCACATGACTTTTGGCACTTCATCTCCTAGGGTTAGGTTTTTGGATGCCTAGGGTTTTTGGAATTATTTATTATTGTAAAAAGGCCTTCAGAGCCTAATTTTAACTTTCTTCTTGCCAATGCGTGTTGCCGTCACATCTCTTCTCAGAGATAAGCCGCCACCATTCCAGCAAGCTTGTTTCCGCTGCATTTTATAGTTTCAACTTATTTCATTATTGAAAAGAAAACTAGTTTTACTGTATCTCTATTATTTTGTGTTAAGAACCTGTTAATAATATGGATTCATTTCGTTTTGCTCATAAAATCCGGATCAGAAAGAGAACAACCCAAGGAAGAAGGACTACCTGTGAGAAGCGATGAAGACATTCTACAAGACAAACAAGTACAAGGTGATATAGATGTACATAATCTCTTTTAAAAATGAGAAAAACATTCCCATACATGTGAAAATGTCAAATAAAATTATAATAGGAGAAATGAATTGTTGATAATAGAGTTGAACACCACTTTGTACATTCATGAAGAGATATTCAATGAGATCCTATGAGGTAACAATGGCACCCAGAGGGGAGAAGAACCACAAAATAAAGAACATACACAAGAGTGTGGGATGGGAACATGTAGAGAATCATATAAAGGGTGGATCTTCTCTTAAATCCTATAAATAATGTTTGAAGAAAGAGTCATGCATGTCTAGGGTCTTCAAATGGATATAGAAAATTGCAGCCACCAATATGTACAAATTTACAGAATGTAATAATGAATTCATGTTAAGTATGTATGATCCGAATTTAGGAGCAAAACGAACAGATTAACAAAATGAATACAATATACACAAAGATAGGAAGAATAACACAAATATACAGTGAGCAATATCTTCTATTAAATAAAGAAATATGTTGAAACTGTAAAACTTTAGAACTAAAACTTGCTCGAATAGTGGTAGCTATATCTGAGAAGAGATGTGGCTGCTACACGCATCCGTCTAAGAAGAATGGATTACAATGAGGCTCCATAGGCCCTTTTCATATTACTCATGAATTCCAAAACCCTAGACATCCAAAAACCTAACCCTAGAAGGTGAAACACCAAAAGTCATGTGGGCCCTGTGGGTAAGTTGGTGTAATTTAGTACCTCAACTTCCTAGGGTCATAAATTTTTCATACGACCTTTGTTTTAGGCGTGTGTTGTCCCGTTGGAAAGGTATTTCGGATCACTACACATTCCATCATCGGGCTCTGACTCCATCTATATTTTGACTATGGCGAGACAAAAAAATAATGGTTAGGGCCCCAAAACAGCCCTGAAAGTACAACAATGTGTGTTGTCATGAAAAAATAAAAAATAAGCCATTTGGATTAGGCATGAGGCCACCTGTATCCACCTGGAGAATGTGTGAGGCTTCAGACAACCCCAAAAGTGTAGAAATCACAATTATAAAGTAGTACAGAAAGATGTGCTGAACAAAAACAGACATGAGGAGCCAGTTGGAATAGGTGGGTGGCCAACAATATCCACTTGGATCAATCCTCCCCCATTAGGAAGCAATGGTCTCCATTGCATTCATTTACCCCATCAGTTGAGGAAACTTCTGTTAGATTTGGCCACGGGCGACCCACTTGACATGGTGTAGGAGTTTCCCTGCCTTGACAACCCTATAAATCTAGATCTGCTACTAGTGAGTGCCCTTGACTTGTGTGTCCACAATCAGATCGATCAATGCTTGTTCCATGTAGTCAGGGTTGAGCTCTGTTGGCGTCAGTTATTTGACAATCTCAGAGGTGTCCAATAATGGTGTAAAATATGGTCAAAGGAGGTCCACATTGAATAGTGGATGCAGACCAAGGAAGGGTGGAGTGTTGAGCTCAAAATAATTTCTACCCATAGCCTTGGTGATAGTGTAAGGCCCATAAAAAAGTGGGAAAAGCTTCCGATGGGGCCCGGTGAGACACTACTTCTGCAAATCTAACCAGAATTTGTCACCAACCTAAAATTGGTGTGGTACCGTGTGTTGATCAAGGTACTGCTTGTACTTACCATTGGATTTCTGCAAAATCTCCTGAACCTGTTGGCGGATGTGTTGAATCCGCTCAATGAATCTGGTGGCTTTTTCGATTACAAACTGATCAAGGGAAGAGTCTGTCTA
Source organism: Picea engelmannii (assembly GCA_009831015.1). NCBI lineage: Eukaryota > Viridiplantae > Streptophyta > Pinopsida > Pinales > Pinaceae > Picea > Picea engelmannii. The sequence continues at coordinate 1,667,895 of ML783558.1, read as the reverse complement.
TGCGGTGGCAACAGGAAGTGCAACATCAATGGGTCCCAAGGGTTGGAATCCCAGACCCACCTGAAATGGGCTATGGTCAGTGGAACTATGGAGACCCTTGTTGTGGTTGTGTTGGACATATGGAAGACTCTCATCCCATGTATGAGGATGCTTAGAATTGTACATGTGCAGGATGTGAAAAATCATTCGATTGAGGACCTCAGTTTTCCCATCGGTTTGAAGGTGGAAAGAAGTGGATTTTGTGAGCTTGGTGTCCAATAGAGACTAGAGAATTGACCAAAAGTTGTTGAGGAACCTGTTGTCTCGGTCGAAGATGATGGTCTGTAGTATCCCAAAGCAGACACAAACTCATTCGAAGAAGAGCTTGGTATTATCTGTCGCTATGAAATTCTTCTTACAAGCTGTGAGGATGCCCATCTTCGAAAACTGATCAATGACTACAAACCCACAATCATTCCCGTGCTTGGTGGACGACAGAACAGACATGTAATCCATTGAGATGGATTCCCATGGCTTCTAGGGAATAGGAAGAGGGGTGTATAAGCCTTGCTTCTTGATGGTTGGCTTGGAAATGGTGCATGAAGTGCAATATCTGATATACTTTCTAACGTCCTATTGAAGTTTTTGAGAATAAAAATGTTTATGAAGAGCGACCACAATTTTCTATACGCCAAAATGTGTTGCCACTCGACTATAGTGGGCTTCCCAAATAAACTTTGCACGCTCGCTTGTAGGAACATAGAGATGGCCCAGGTGGCATAAGAGTCCTTCCTGAATGTGAAAATCAGTGATAGTGGTGCCTGTACCCAAGATCTGATATGTGGTGGAAAAGTTTGGATCTTGCTGATAAAGTTGGGGCCACTCCAATGCTTCATGTCCACAGGACTAGAACATAGTGGTGAGTGTAGCCACAGGAGGCTGATTGAGGCATTCAGCGACAGGATTGGAGATACATGTCGTATACTTTATGTTGAGATGGAATTTTTTCAGGAAGGTGGACCACATCCGATGGCAGTCATTATGAAATTTCCCCTATGTTTGTATGAACTGCATAGGCTTGTGATCAGTGTGTATGATTATCTCTTTCCCCAGGATGTAATGTTTCGATTGACGACAGGCTTGTACAATGGAAATTTTCTTGTCATAGGTGGGATATTTCTAGATAGTATCGAAGAGTGTCTCACTATGGTATTCCACAGGATGACCGTGTTGAGTGAGAACTACGCCCACAACATAGTCAGATGCTTCAGTCTCAATCTCGAATGGGTGTTGTAGATCGGGCAAGGAGAGTACTGGAGCTGAGCACAAATGATGTTTCATATCATCGAATTCTCACTGCTTCTCCTTCCCCCATACGAACTTGGCCCTACCACCGCCCTTGGTCACCTGGCTGAGGGCCCATGCAATATGGGAGAATCCCAACATGAACCATCAGTAGAAATTGGCTAGACCCAAGAAGCTTCAAGGCTCGATCAGTATGGTCGGGGCTGGCTAGTCACAAATGACTTGGATCTTCAGTGGATCAACATGTACCCCATGTTTATCAACAATGTATCACAAGCTTTGGATCTTGTTCATGCCAAAAGATCATTTTTCTAAGTTGGCATAAAGATTTTGTTGTCGTAGAGTGCTCAAAACCTATTGAATATGCCGCATGTGCTCCTCCAATGTTATGCTGAAGATGAGGATGTCATCCAAATATAATACCACAATGGATTTGGTGAAGGGTATCAATACATCATCCATCAACCTCATGAAAGTGGTTGGTGCATGACTAGACATTCGTAGAGACCTTCTTTAGACTTAAAGGTTTTCTTCCAGACATTAGTTGGTTCGATGGGAACCTGGAGTTAGCCAGACTTCAGGTCAATCTTGCTGAAGAAATTTTCCCCCTTGAGTTGGTTAATAAGGTCATCAATCCTAGGAATGGGGTAGCGGTTCCTAACTGTGATTTTCTTTAAGGCTCTATAATCAATGTAGAGTCACCAAGTCCCATCCTTCTTCTGCACCAATACAATTGAGCTTCCGCAAGGGGAGGAGTTGGGTCATAAGTGCCCCTTCTGAAGAAGCTCTTGGATATGATGCCTTCATTCTCCATTAGCGAGCATCGATAGACTAACCCATTAGGTAGAGGTGTGTCGAGGGTCAGATCAATGGGATGCTTGACTTGGAAGTGTTTCAATACCCTTGTAGGTAAGGTGAACATGTCCACTTTCTTCTACTGCAAAGAGAGTCGTTGTGTAAAGGCCACAAATATGACATCGACCTTCTTCTTACTGTGAGCACAAATCACAAATAAGATGAACTTATCGGTCTGTGAAATGACCTTACTACATTGCTTAGAAGATATTAAAGAAATAACAATAGGCAGTGCCACCTCTGGGATCCTGTACAATTGTTTACCCAAAGTAATAATAGCACTGCGGGGTCTAGATTCATACACAGCACGACGCTTCCACAAATATGGTTGTTCTAAAATAAAATCACAAACTTCAAGGGGAGCAATATCACATAGTACCTCATCTTTGAAAGGCTTGATGTTGTAGGGAAGACGACATTGTTGGCTGACGCGGAGATCTCTTCCTTGACGAAGCCATCCAATGGTGTAGGGTTGTGGATGCGGTGTCGTTGGAAGGTCTAGCCACTTGATTTCCTCTTCTGAAATAATTTTCTTATGACTAGTGATGTCAAAAATGAAATGAATTAGAGCCCCCTTGACCCACATCTATGAGTGAAAGAGGTGTTCCCCTTCCTATGGTTCTTCCGGTTCGCTTGGCCGGACTTTGGTGGTAGCAACCATGGCACTAGGTTCAACATCGATAATTCGCTTCCCTCCTTCATGATTTGACTTAGAATTAGAACCGTCCTCTGACTTGGAAGCCTTTAGCTTGACCACGAGGGACTACTTAGAGCAACATTCGTTGGTGTTGTACCAAGGACATTTATGTTACTCACGCCATTTTCTCGTGTCCTTCTTTGTCTTTTTTTTTCCCTTCTTGTGTTGCAGCTTAGACATATTTTCTTGAGGGAGGCTATCTTGACTTGGTACTTTGTTGTGTGGGTTCAGGTTGCCTTTTCCCTGCTTCGGCTGTGAGGGGTTTGCAAATCCAAACTCTCGTCGTTTCTTCTTAAATTTATGCTCGATATTGTCATCGTATCTATAATCCATGCCCAATGAGGCGATGTTCAGGAGCTCCATTTCTTTTTGAATGTATCGATGCAAACAATTGCGGTATTTGAGCACTAGATGACACTCAAAATATTTGATACCCAATTTGGTATGTAGGGTATGGAAAACATTGGTGAAGTATGGTACTATCTGGTCCCTTTGTTGACGTAGGGTGGTCCATCTGGTGTACTGGTCCTTGTAGCTTCCAACAAGGTAGTATTTTTCTTTAATGGCATCCCGAAAGGAATCCCATGTAGGGGCCACCACAAAAATTGTAGATTCCTCCACGACCCTTTTCTCAAAGTAAGTATCCCACCAGTCTTTCACATGGGGAATGACTTTGAGTGAAAAAGTGATATTTTCCCTATCGAAAAAATTGTGGACCGAAAAATATCCTTCGAGCAGATTCAACCATTTATCTAAAACATTTGCATCTATCAATCCTTCAAATAATGGAATATCAAAATTTACTTGTACCTTGAAGGGGGTTTCATGGACACTTGATGAATATGCTTCTCCCATGGGGAGCTGTCGAAGGATATGCACGAAGTTGTCCATCATTTCATTCATTTGTTGCGTGAGGGATTCCTCGCGCAACATTTTAATAGTATCTCCTGCTCCATCATATTTATTTTTATCTCCCATGGGTTGTTTCCAGGCTCGATGCGACCGATCTAGTAATGTCTCGATGGGTTCGAGTCCCAACTCCTTGTACCTAGACCTTGTTGGGGACATGCACAAAGAAAAATAATTGAAGAGTAGACTGCTTTGATACCACTGATCTTGATTTAGGAGAAGAACGAACCGATTAACAGAATGAATACAATAAACATAGAAATAGGAAAAATAACACAAATATCCAATGAACAATATCTTCTATTAAATAAAGAAATAGGATGAAACTTTAAAACTGTAGAACTAAAACTTGCTCGAATGGTGGTAGTTATATCTGAGAAGAGATGTGGCTACTATGTGCATCTGTCTGAGAAGAATGGATTACAATGAGGCTCCATAGACCCTTTTCATATTACTCATGAATAACAAAACCCTAGACATCCAAAAACCTAACCCGAGAAGGTGAAATTCCAAATGTCATGTGGGCCCTATGGGTAAGTTGATGTAATTTGGTACCTCAACTTCCTGGGGTCATAAATTTTGCATACGACCTCTGTTTTAGGAGCGTGATAACCCGTTGGAAAGGTCTTTCAGAGAAATACACATTCTGTCGTCAAAATCTAACTCCATCTACAATCTGACTATGGCGAGCCAAAGAAGCAATGTTTAGGGCCCCAAAACAACCCTGAAATTACATCAAGATGTGTTGTTATGAAAACATACAAAATAAGCTAGTTGGATTAGGCGAGAGACCACCTGTATCCACCTGGAGAATATATGAGGCTTCAGACAGCCCCAAAAGTGTATAAATAACAATTATAAACCAATACAGAAAGACATGTTGAACAAAAACGGACATGAGGAGCCGATTGGAATAGGTGGGTGGCCACCAATATCCACCTGGATCAATGTAAAAAACAATCAGGTCAAAGAGAAATGATGACTCTCTCTATCTAAATTAAGGTCATCCATGAATGAGGTGAATGGGGAACAAGATACAAAAATCACCTCTAAACCAACCCCTAGAATAAACGAGTTTATGTTGATGGGGGGAGGCTCACTGGAGATAAGGATTCGGGGAATCCCTAGAGACCAACACAAGGTAAAGGATAAACAAGTAACTAATTTAAAGGATCAATGGGTAGATAATGTAACTAATTGATACTATGAAAAATGTGGACAAGTTAGCCATGAGTACGAGACTCAAGACTTCCCTTGAATGAAGCATAAAGGACAACTAACATGGGTAGTGACCATAAGCCAAACTAACAGAACTTGACTAGATGTTGACTTGTAAATATGTGTATGAGTATTTATGTAGAGGGTGTACTAAGTACCATAGAGGTGATGGAAAATGTAGGGCGTTAGATGGATCATGGATTAGGACAACATGACCAATGGTTGGAAAACACAACACTAAGAAACCACTTTCATGGACTTAATTGGGAGGAATGAATGGGGTGAAATAAGCAAATATAATCTATGTAGATATGGGTGACTCAATATGGATGCTTAGATCAAGGGTTACAAGTTTTGCTACTATAAATGAGATATATGTGGAAGATATAATAATATAAGGATTGATACTTCCCTATTGCTTTGTTTTTTTGGTTTTTTTTGTATTTTGTTTCTAAATAAGAATAAAATAATATGAATATGTTACAAGCAAGGAGATGAGTGCCCAAGAATGTGACTGATAAGTTTTGTCTTTCATGCGTGGAAATAATAATGAAAGATGGAAGAAACCATGGATAGTTATCCTTTATGGGATAATGAATAATGGCATAAAATGCAAATGGTATAGAGGTTATGGATGCAATAAGAGGAAAATGGAATGAAACAGAGAATTTAGCATAATAAACTAGAAATAATATGAACCACTCAAGAATTGGGGAAAACAAGATCGAGTAGGGAAAACATGCCATCATAGTAACAAGAGGGAAGTATGAGTCTTTCTTTATGATGTAGACTATGTAGACTCCCAATCATAAAGATGAGAGAAGTTACATGGGTGCCAAGTTACATGCAAAGGGGTAATAAATTGGGTCAACCCATGAAGTTGGAGGTATTATGATTTGAGAAGTGTATGAATACAACTCGAAGGTGTGGAAACTTGCAAGGATAGGGTGGAACCTATGGTAAATTCAATGGGGGAAGGTAAAATGCATTGATTGTAGAGAGAAAACATTTACTTAAATGCTAGTTAATGAGTTTACCTTATGGGAAACCACCAATATTGTGTGTAAAATTATTCATTTGGTAGTATTATGCACAGATTAAAACATAACTTGTGGCATAAAATTCCTCAATAAACTAACTACAAACACAAATACCATACACGGGTCCTTCTCCAATGCAATGAAGGGTCACTATATGTTTTGAAATGTATTTGATGGAATTAATATATAGGGATCTATATCAATAAGAAGCACCACATGACTTGACTGAGTTGTGGTATTAAGGGAGTGGTTAGAAAAAATGGACCAATAAAGAATGCAGAACTTGGTGGGGGATTAAGAGGTTGTTGTCATTGGGTAGCATGGGTTGAATGGAACTCAAGGATTGTTGGGAAATCAATGGGTATAATGATCATATGCCTATAAAGTTGACAAGAGTGATTATTGCACAATTTAGGCATATTTGTCAAGGGTGATTGCAAGTTGTGCTAACTAAGATCATGTTGGGGACTATATAACACAAGAAGCTATTGAACAAAAAGGAGCGTAGTATGAAAATGGGGCGTATTGACTGGCCTCAATGAGAGGTAGGACATTGTCGAGGTTGGTGAAAGGGAAGAGCTCATTATATGTAAGTTGGTCTAAAGTAACAACCTTCCCCTCATGGGAGAAATCATAATGCAGAAGATTAAGGATGAATTTTTCTTCATTGCATAGATATAACTTCATCCAAACATAATTTGGTATTTAAGTGGAGTGTCTACAACCTCTACATCAATTAAGACCATCTTATCCAGTTGGGAAGGATGACCACCATATTCCCTAAGTGTGATGGTATATGTAGTGAGATTAGGAGAGCCTAACTTGTACCAAACCATGATTGACATGATACACATATATACACCTTTGTCAATGATAACCATGATGGATGACGATTTTTTTAATCATTATAGGGACTTAAAACAAAATAGGAAAAGGAATCCTTAGGACATGATGGTCCAAGTGAAAAGTCATTACAAGAGAATATGACGGGTTGATGGCACCTGATGTTGATAGTAATCCCTTCTTATGGGAAGGGCAAGTTTTGAGAACCTTGGGGGATGACATGGTGATAGGTGATTGTGCCAAGTCATTGGCAATACTGTGACTATGGATTATATAAATTTTGAGGTCTAAAATGGGTTTCCTAAAGAAAATAATAGAATAAGAGTTATGATTTTTCAAAGGGAAAGAAAGAAAACTATTTTTTTAATAATATTTTTTACTTTTCTCCTTACATGTTTACTCAAATTTCAAGCATATGCACTTGCTGGATGTGGAATTAAATTCCACTTCCAATGAGTACCCACACTACATACATTAAATAGACCCACAATGAGATAAATTGAAAATACATGAAATATAGATGTTTCTTTTAGTTTTTCTACAAGTAGTTCCCACACCACATACTTTTAATGGAGCCACCGTAAGATAAATTGAACATAAATGAAAAAAGATGTTTCTTTTCAAGAAACATGTTAAAAATGTGTTTCTTGAAAAGAAACATGTTAAAAATGTTTTTCCAATTTATTTCATAGTGGGTTTATTAAAAGTATGCATTGTGGGTACTCGTTTGACGCAAAATTTAACTATGCATCCAATGATTTCCTATGCTTGAAGTTTGAGTAAACCTATAGGGAGATAAGTAAAAAATACAATTAAAAATAATTGTCTTATCCTCCAAAACTATTTACCCTTATGGTTGACATCATCATTTTGAATCATATTAGTTATTTTAAAGTTGATGTTGATAGCACATTTTTTTCAAGGCCCGTTTTTTACCTCAAAATTTCTCTAATGGGGTAGCCCTCGCTCATGGGTTATGAGAAATACAATGTAGATGTACCCTTGGTAGATGTGATGTATAGTTTTTTCTAGGATACAAAATCCACAAAGGACTACCAATTGAGGATTGAGTTTCATCACACTCCTTTGGATTAAGGTTGTGTGGCATATCATATTTTTATTTGTAATTTTAAAGGTGGATCTCAATTGAATTCATGTAGATGTTTTCATATAACGTATATCCTAGTTTTGAAGGATTTTTAGGTTGGAAGGAACTTGATGGTTGGGAGGAGTTGTTGATGTCTTGTTGGATAAGTACTACTCCTTGTTGAGGGAATGGGTTTTGCAACACAATTGGTTATGAAGGGTTGGAGAACTATTGTTAGAGGTTATTATTCCTTTGTGGAGGAAATAGTACTGTAGTTGGTTAGTGTTTCCTTCATCTTCTTAAACAATAACTAATTAAGGGTAGTGGTTAGTGTAATGATCATAATCATTGAAAAGTGCACAAGGAAAAGCATTCCTAGGACCATTGTTCTTCCATTTCTTGGGTTGTTTTTTGGTGCCCAAATTTTGGTTCTAGTTTGTGGGGTTAGGATTGCCCCCAATGTTATAGGTTGGGTGGGGGAATTTCCTCCCAAACCTTGGGGTCGGTTTTGTTCTTTGTTTGTCCCATTCTTATTTATATTATTTAAGGTTTGAGGGATTATGTGTGTTCAGTTATTCAAATTCTTAGGTTTGTTGAGTGGGAGAAGGTTGTATGAAATTGACACTAGCCTAGAGGATTAAGGTCAACATAGGAATCTGAGTAGGATCATTGAGATGGGACCATTAGTGAAATTATTCAAATATAGGAGATTCATACTATCCATGCACAATAGGTTAGGTGGGGGGCTAGTTTCCATTATGGATGACTATTTTTTTGTTGAACTGGAATGCGTAGAGTTTGTTGAAATCAAGCCTATATAGGCTTATCCTAATAAATATTATCCTAGCAAGGATGATCTTAATAAGGATGCACCCAAATGAGGGTGTGAGGTGTTGTAACTTAGGTATACATCCCCTGCCTCTCCTCTCTTTTTCCTATGCCTTCATAATTTTTTCTTGTTTTCTGGTTGTTTAAGTCAGTTTCCCACTACTGAGTGTCTTGTCCCTTATTCATTTTTTGAGTCTTCACGCATTTTTGTTTCTGTTTTTCTGGAAGGATAAAATACATGTCATATTTTATTTGAATTGCTTGTCATCACGTGAACCATTGATTGTGCTCACCGCAGATCTACCAAGCATTTTTATATGCACAGGAAATGCTCGTGCACATGACGGAGCAATCCAAAGCAGAAAATTTTGAGCTCAGACCATTGGAACAGACAAGTTAATTTTCGACGACGGATAACCATCAGGTCAAACAGTCAACGACTCTCATCCACTTAGGTTCTAGAATCATGCGGGTTTTAATATCAAGTTTGAAGTACTAAGTTCCTGAAGACTCGAAGTCTCCAAAGAGCCAAAGAACAGAAGTCTCGAGAACCCAACATGTCTCTTCAACGATTTTCCTTCGAGATTTTTCGATCTTAAAATTCATAAACTCCTGAACTTCCAAAGGAATCTGGACCATTCATTCAACATGACAGGTGGCAGCAGATCATTCACTTTTGAGATTTTCCTCCGGGATACTTTCATGCTTCGCATTCAAAACTCCCAAAGCAAGTGGCACACTCATCAGTAATGGCACGTGTCATTCATCCCAGGTCATCTAGTTGTGACATTCGTCCATTTCCACGTGACATGTGTCACCCTTCTTTCGGTGACACATTAGCATCTGTGACATAATATGACATCAGGCCACCATGTCACTTCAAAGATTTTCCTCTGGGAGATTCTTCATGTTTCACATTCAAAACACCTGAAGCTCAAAAGTCCCAAGTGAATCTGGACCATTGATCCCAATTCAACGAGAACTATTGATCCTTGCAGTAGGTAAATATCACCTGAATCACATATCGTCATCAAATCGACAACCACGCTTCATTGCAAGGATGTAAACTTCTCGAGCGTTAATTTTCCTAAGCAGTCCCACAATTGGAACCATGGTATTTTTGGAAGGGTACGTGGTATCTTGTGGTTTATTGCGGGCCCAAAGGAGGTCTGGATCGAAACCACCCTCAATATATCCCGCAATCACGTGCTCGAATGACATCGAATCACCACGTCACCTCCGTGTCACCTCCTCTCATCCCACTCACTACTCTCGCTCCTCTCACCACCCGACGATTTTCCTCCGTTAACCCCCATGTTGATCTCCATCAGCGGTGGCCCACCTCTCCAGATCAACAGTCCTTGTCGCAACTCGGACCCCCCTAGCTTTTCTACCTTTAACGATGGGGAGGGGGTCTGAGTAAGTAGTTTTCCCATCGTGGGCCCTACCTAATGTGGTGGCTTC
>ML783558.1:1633864-1657305 GCA_009831015.1 Picea engelmannii | reverse complement strand
CTCGCCTTTTTTCACATGTTCTCCACTCACTTTCCAACCTATCTACTCCTCCTCTCCCTTGAAACCACCTGTATCCTTCACTACACGTCACTAACTCCATACTCTCTATACCTCCACCATATTCACACCTCCTCTCGCATTGACATTTGCCTTCACACGTTATCTACCCTCACGTCCATTCGTCCTGTCTCTCGATTGGATGCTCACCTCCACGTCTCCCCTCATGCCTGATGGGCTGAAAACCATTCCAGCGAAGCTATTTCACATGTACAGATGGAGTCTGACGGGGTAAATACAAATTGTGCTTGGCTTCCGAAATCTTAGGCATAGACAGAGAGTCAAGTCTCAGTCACAGGTCTACGCAGATTAGACTCAGAAACACTTCAACAAAGTCCGATCATGTAGTTGGTTATCTCCAATGGCCTCAAAAAACTCATATACATGTTTTCGTTCAACACAAAGCTCTTCTTTGTCAGTCCAAGGCCTATTTTTGGCCACTCAGTTCCTCCAACACATGCATCAGTTCTATCACAGAGACAGTAGTAATTTTATTTGATTAAGTCCAACATTTTTCTAGATTAGATGCAAGAGTGGTCTTATGTGTGTGATAAGAACCACTCTTGTTGATTAAGTCTAGTGTCTTAGTAAATTTAATTATTTTATTTATGAACAGTTCCCTAAATTGAGGACTCAGTCCCCTAAGGATGAGATCTTCTGCAACTCTTTTAAATAGTTCGTTTTTGGATATTGTAAAGGTCAGATTTTTTTAGAAAGAATAGAATACAATAGATTGGTTGGACTCATTTTATGCTTGGATTAAATATCTCTAACTGGTGAGCATACTCTTGATGACAATGTTTCGTTCAACTCTTCATGTGTTTTCATTCTTATATTGAATACATTTTTTGTATTTGTGCAACGTACATTTCATTTGCTTTCAGCTATTGTATGACTTATTTTTACTGAAATGCAACCTGTCAAACAGCTAATGCTTTGGTTAAGATTTTTTTTCTGCAACCTGTGGGAGTTATTGTGTTTTGATATATGTTTGATGTCTTGAAATGATATTTTAAGTATTGAATTTCTTGCAGCAGATTATTCATTGATTAGTTTGTTGTTTCCATCTGTTTTATATTATTTGAATGGTCTATCATCAGTGTTCCATCAGCCAAGGAGGGCCCTCATCCATATTGTTCTGCCAACCCAACCTTGCATTTGTCTTGATAGAATAAACTTCTGACGAACCAACAAAAATTTAAAAGAAACAATCATTATAAACTGATAGGTGGCCTAGCTTTTCCCTTCAGCAGTCAGGTGCAGACCTTAGGACCAACATCTTCTGGTGCCATTGTCAGGGAATGGAGTAACGAAATATATTTCCCTAGGAGAATGAAAATTGATCAGCTCTGACATTTGATGGTGAATAAATATCAGACACCAACAGACTACCATCTTTTACCTGGCGACTTCACTAAGTAAAATTTAAAGAATAAATATTGGCATCCAAAAAGGGATTCAATAGATCCAAATCTGAAAATAGCAAATCCAAGAAGGCTAATTATAACCCTGAGAATAACATAGTAGTCTAGATAGAAAGGAAACTAAGGAAATCCACTGTAGCTCAGAGATACGCTTCCCCCCTCAAGGGAAAAGTTGCACACTGAGAGAATACTCCAAACCATCATCAAGAGAAACTTGAATTTGCTAGCTCTGAGAATCATAATTTCAAAGGGGCTCACACATATCCTACTATCGATTCCACTTTAGCATCTAGTCCTGCATCCACTCCTATATCTCCCATAAATTTTCAAATTCCCATTGTTCAAGCCATGGCCATTAATATGATGGATGTCATAATTGTTTCCAAATATGCACCCTTAGTGCTACCTATAGTTTTACATGCACTCCCAACCACAGATTACATGAAATATCTACCAAGATATAATGGGGAGGGTGAAATAACTATTGAATAACATTTGGTATCCTTTTATATTTTTGCAGATAACTTTAACATTGATCATTCAGATGTGTGGATGAGGTTATTTGTACAAATTCTGGATGGGGAGGTCAGAAAATGGTTCAGAAGTATTCCTTCAGCCTCCATTGCAGATATTGAGGTGTTAGATGAAGCTTTTATAAAGCAATGGGGAGATAGGAGAGATTATCTCTATTACATCACTAAATTTGGGGCTCTAAAGAGAAAAAATGGTGAATCTATTTCAGACTTCAGCAAGAGATTCAATAAAATTTATGGTAGAATCCTAGATGAAATCAAACTAGTTGAAGCTTCTAACAAGATCACTTATGCTAATGCATTTGATGCAGAATTCTCCCTCCTCCTGAGAGAGATAAGATCAACCATGTTGGTATCCATGCAGGAAGCAACCATCGAAGTTGAATCTAATATTTTGGCATCAAACAGATTAAAGACTAAATCTGAAAAAGAGAAGAAAAAACGGAGAGACGATGCCCCTACCTCCTCTAACCCACCTACATCTGATCCCAAACTTGAGGAGATGACCAAGAGTTTGAAGGATCTGACTTCTGATATAGCTAAGCTAAAATGGGAATCCAAACAACCAAACAAAACCTTTGAAGGGGCTGGTAATAGAAATCAGAACCAATTCAGAAGACCTAATGATGCTCCTCAAGTAATGAAGAGAGAAAGGAAAAATGTTGATGATAAAAGGGTAGTGCCCCCTTCCAAAAAAATCAGATTGAGGACATAGATACGGTTAATGATGTTGTGGACGATATTATTGTGCTTTTCAATGAGACAGATTATTATACTAGCCACTTAACACAACAAGAAAATGAGGTAGCACAATTGTCAAATCAATTTGATGATCAGATAGGGGAAGAGGGGGTTATTCAAGCTCAACCCAAGAAGAAATAGTATTTGAGGATGAGAAATGGAGCTTCCAAGGCCATCACCTCTGACCAATGAAAACAAGTAGAAGCCCCTCCCAAACCAAATCCAAATAAAGGTATGCCATCTAAAACTCAGTGATCTCCACTATCAAAACCTCTTGCCCCTAAAATAAAGGAAGTCGATAATCCACCAACCTCTTTCATCTTGGAACATGAGCCGAGCAAATTCAATATTTCTGTCCCTTTGACAGAATTGTTAAAAAATGAACCTTTCAATAAATCCATCATGAAAGTTCTGCAACCTACTCCTTCTAGTGTATCTTCTGATGTCACTAGTCTACAGGATGAAAACCTAGCCATTACTATGGGTACACACATTGAAAATGGCTCTGACGCTTCTCCTCCTTTCTATATATCTACGAATGTCCATGATAATATCCTTCACAACTGTCTTATGGATTTAGGAGCCTCTCACAATTTCATGCCCAAAGTTGTTATGGAAGAACTGGGTCTGGATATTACCAAGCCTTACCAAGACCTGTATTCCTTTGATTCTAAGAAAGTAAAATGCCTGACATTGATAAAGGATATGGTGGTTTCTCTAGCACAATTAACCATGAATAGTGTAGTGATGGACATTGTGGTGGCCGAAATCCCCCCAAAGTTTGGCATGCTATTATCCATAACTTGGGCTAAGAAGGTTGGAGGATCATTGCAAATGGACCTCACATATGCCACCATTCCCATGTTTGGTGGTGAGCACAAGAGGCTATACAGAGAGGTAAGGTTATCCTACATAGTCATTGATCATCAGAACCCAAGCAATCACCCCATTTATGTCATTGAGGATGGGATTGGTTCGTCTGTTTTTCATTTAGATGATGATAAACTTAAAATATCAATCAGCCAACACAGACATCAGCCAATGACTGGTCAAGAAAACGAGGTGTGGAAGATGTATTTTGATGGCTCTTCATCAAAAGACAAATCTAGTGCAATTATTCTCCTCATTTCCCCTTCAAAATAAGTTATAACCCTCTCTTATAAGCTAGAGTTTGAGACTACTAACAATATAGTTGAATATGAAGCTCTGGTATTAGGATTGAGGGACGCCAAAGACATGGTCATTGATTATTTAGCATTTTTTGGTGATTTTGAGTTGCTCATCAATCAAGTGAAGAATATATATCAAACTAAGCAACAAAGGCTCAAGCAGTACAAGAACGAGGTATGGGACTTGATCGATAATTTATTTCTAGAATTCAACATCTCTTTCATTCCCAAAGAACAAAATCAGAGAGATGATTCTCTGGCCTTAGCTGCCAGCACATTCAGGCCTCCCATTGGCCCAAATATTCAGGTGGAAATCAAACATAGAACAACCATACTAGACAACATAAAGCACTGGAAATTATTTAGTGATGATTTAGACTTGCAGATATTTCTTCACGCCATTGATCGATTCTCCAATATCTCAATTGATCACGAAAGTCAAGAAGATGAAAATGAGAAATTAGAAGATCAACAATCTTCTCATCTGCTGAAGACAATGGCTGGTCATGATATTGTGGAGTTGAAAACCAATCACATTCCTATAGGACTAGTACCATTGGAAATATTATTTGATGGCAATGATGTTTACAAAGGAACTGTCATGAAGAATCAAGAAGAGGAGGTGATAGAGTGAAATATTGGGACCACTGAAAATACCAATATCATCAAGTTTTCCAAAGCATTGGTTGCAGAAGGAAAATATAGGTATGTCAATATCATTAAAATGTTTGTTGATACATTTGCATGTTCCTATGAATATTTGAAGACATTTGATACTGACATCATCCAGCACAAGATCCCCCTAAAAACTGGCTCCAAGACATTCAGACAAAAAATTAGACAATTTAATCCCATGTTAATGTCCATAATTGAGAAAGACCTAAAACAAATGTTGGATGCCAAGATTATTGTACCATTAAGGTATTCAAACTTGGTGGCCAAATTAGTACCTATAAGAAAGAAGAGTGGGGAGATACACTTATGTGTTTATTTCAGAAATCTAAACAAGTTTTCTTTGAAGGACAATTACCCCCTCTCCAAGATGGATCATATTTTACAGAGGGTGGTAGGTGCACATGAAATTTCCTTGTTGGATGGATACTCTGGTAACTAGATACTAGTTTGTGATGAGGATAAACAAAAAATAGCATTCACCACCCCATGGGGGATATTCATGTATGACAAGATGCCCTTTGGGCTCATGAATGCAGGGGCCACTTTTCAGAAGGCCATGGACATTACTTTTGTGGGGGAAAGGGACAAATTTATGGTCATGTACTTGGATGAAATTACCGTTTTCTCCAATACTGATGATGAACATTTGCAGCATTTGGAGAAGGTCTTCAAGAAATGCAGGAGGTATGGGATATCTATGAATCCTAGAAAGTCTCACTTTTCCATGCCAGAAGGAAAGATCATGGGCCAAATTCAGATTCCCCAAAATAAAAAGGTTGTCCATTCTTTTATTGGTAAGATAAACTTCCTCAAACACTTTGTGCCAAATTTTGCTGAAATTATGAAGCCTATTACTAACATGTTGAAGAAAGATGTTGTGATAAAATGGTCTTTGGAGGAGAAATCATCTTTCCAAACAATCAAGAAAGCTTTATTTGAAGCACTTGTATTGGCTAGCTCTGACTATACCAAACATTTCTTCATATTTTCCTTTGCCTTAGATGAAACAATTGTTATTGTACTGTTGCAGAAAAATGAAGAAGGGCATGAGAATCCCATAGCCTTATTAAGTAGAGCCCTCCGAGATGTTGAGCTCAAGTACGATATATTATAAAAGCAGGCTTATGCACTCTTCAAAGCACTCAAAGCATTCAGGGTTTATGTGCTACAGTCTAACATAACAACTTTTATTCCTAGCAACAATGCCAAAGAGATTTTGGGTCATCTAGACAAAAAGGGGAAAAGAGGAAGATGGATTGTCAAACTGTTGGAGTATGACTTGCACAAAAATCCCACCAAGCTGATCAAGCGGAAAGGACTGGCCAAATTTCTATCAGAATCAAACTGTAAGGTGCTAGAATTGCATCAGATCTTCAACCAATCATATACACCCATCATACAGCCTGGACAAGACAACTTACAGGTATTTGAAACCTACTCCTCTTCGCCTTGGTATAAAAACATCATCTATTTTCTGCAACATTTCGAATGCCCCCCAGATGTGAAGAAGACGAAGGCTAGGTCTTTCAAATTGAAATATATCAAATTTTGCATCTCAAACTAGAACCTATATTGTAGAGATCCTATTGGCATCCTGTTAAGATGCCTTGATGAAAATGAAGCTAAACAAGTCATGACAGAAATGCATAGAGGAGTGTGTGGCAGACACCAGCACTGGAAGGCCACAACGCTCAAGATCCCGAGGCCATGATATTATTGGCCCACCCTTTTCTATGATGTATTTTTCATTGTTAGAGAATGCAATGAATTCCAGATGTTTTCAGGGAAGAAGAAGTTACTATCACTAGCCCTGAAACCTATCAAAGATAGTAGTTCATTTAAAAAATGGGGGTTAGACTTCATACGATAAATAAATCAACCCTCTAGTGGACAACACAGGTGTATCCTCATTGCCACATACTACTTCACCAAATGGATTGAGGTTGTACCCACCAGGAATTCCACTGACAAGGTAATCATGAATTTCCTGGAAACTAATATTTTTTCTAGATTTGGTTTCCCTAATAAGTTGGTAACAAACAATGCCCAAGAATTCAATTCCAAATCCATGATTGACTTCTGTGGCAGTCAAAACATTTCCTTGACACATTCCACACCCTATTACCCTCAGGGAAATGGCCTGGAAGAATAGTCAAACAAGACTCTCATTAGGATCATTAAAAAAAAATTGATTGAAAGCAAGAAATCCTACGACTCTAAACTCAAATATGCCTTATTGGTTGATAGAATCATCACTAAGAAGTCTCTAGGAACCTCACCATTCCATCTTGTTTATGGCATAGATGTTGTTTCTCCTACTCATCTCGGTATACCAGTCCTGAAAGTCTTGTAGTAGGATATTGAGGAGCCCAATGACATCCAACGAAGGATCTTCCATATTATAGAAGTTTAGAAGAGAAGAGAGGTATTTGATCAGAGAACAGAGGCATACCAGAGCAAGACCAAATAAGCCTTTGATAAGAAAACCAAGAAGGAGATTTTTCAGGAAGGTAACCTGGTTTTGAGGTGGGATTCCAGAAGGGATGACAAGTCCAAGAATGGTAAATTCGACAACCTCTAGTTTGGCCATTTTAAGCAGATTGAAGTTATGGAAAACAACACGTTCATCCTGTACAATCTAGATGATACAAATATTTTTGGAGGCCCGGTAAATGGGTGCTTCCTGAAAAACTATTTTTTTTTTTAGGATGGGGGAAGGTCCCTCTTGTACCATAGACGCTCCTTTATTTTTTTTATTTTGATTAGCTATTTGTGTGAATAAAGACTCTATAGCCCAATAAGTCACTGGGGTGTCGTTTCAGATTTTAATTCAATAAAATGCACGACTGAAGGATAGTAACAGATATTCAGGGTTGACAGGCAGAAGCAAGGGTAAGTGATGAAAGGTAAGAGCAATTATCTAATCTCAAGGCATCGAGCTATATTTATTAGCACCTCACAGGGACAAGCTATCCCTAGTTGGAGACAATGCTGTAACCTAGGTCTTCATCCCCTGCCTCTCCTCTCTTTTTCCTATGCATTCATCATTTTTTTCTTTTTTCTGGTTGTTTAAGTCAATTTCCCACTACTGAGTGTCTTGGCCTTTATTCATTTTTTGAGTCTTCGCTCATTTTTGTTTCTGTTTTTCTGGAAGGATAAAATACATTTCATATTTGGTTTGAATTTCTTGTCATCACGTGCACCATTGATTGATCTCACTGCAGGTCTACCAGGCCTTTTTCTATGCATAGGAAATGCCCGTGCACATAATGCAGCAATCTAGAGAAGCAAATTTCGAGCTCGGACCATGGGAACAAACAAGTTAATTTTCGACGGTGGAGATCCATCAGGTCAAACAGATCAACGTCTCTCATCCATTCAGGTTCTAGAATCACATAGGTTTTAATATCAAGTTCGAAGTACTAAGTTTCCAAAGACCTAAAGCCTTCGAAGATCCGAAGAGACAAAGTCCTGAGAACCCAACACATCGCTTCAGTGATTTTCCTTCAGTATTTTTTGAGCATAACATTCATAAACTCCTGAACTCCCGAGGCTTGGACTTCTGAAGAGAATCTAGACCATTCATTTATCATGACACGAGGCAACAAATCACTCACTTCATAGATTTTCCTCCGAGAGATTTTCATGATTCACATTCAAAACTCCCAAAGCCCAAAGTTTTGAAGCACGTGGTGAACTCATCAGTCATGACACGTGGAATTCATCCTAGGTCATGTGTTTGTGATGTTCATCCATTTCCACAAAACACGTGTCACCCTTCTTTCCATGACACATCAGCATCTGTGACATCATATGACATCAGGACACAACGTCACTTCAGAGATTTTCCTCCGGGAGATTCTTCATGTTTCACATTCAAAACTCTTGAAGCCCGAAAGTCTGAAGTGAATCTAGACCATTGATCCCAAGTCAAAGAGAATCATCAATAGTTGCAGCAGGTAAATATCACCTGAAGCATAGATCTTCATCAAATCGAAGACCACGCTTCATTACAAGGACGTAAACTACTCGAGCATTAATTTTCCTAAGCGGTCTCGCAATTGGAACCATGGTATTTTTGGAAGGGTACGTGGCAAATTGTGGTGGATTGCAGGCCCAAATGTGGTCTAGATACAAACCACCCTCAATAGCTCCTGCAATCCCGTGCTCAAATGACATTGGATCACCGTTCACTTCTCTGTGAACTTCGCTACTTGATCTTCGATAGGCTCTTGCTCCTCCTGTACCAAGCCTGAAACAGAGCGACACGCTTTTCTTACAACTTCTTTGACCACGGCCTGCTCTGTGAGTAGCTTCTCTTTTTCCTTATGTAGTAGGGCTTCTCTATCTCTCTTTTCCTCCTGAAGCTTCGCCTAAAGCTCTACTTTCTTGCTTTCATAGGAAGCTACACTATCTTGCACTACTCGTAATTGTACTAGGACTTCGTATTTCTCATTTTGCAAGGATTATGTAGCCTTGTCCTTCTCATCCTGAGCTCTCTGGAACCAATCTTCTGTTGCACCAGCAAGCCTTCTTAGCTGGGCTTCTCTTTCAATGGTCATTTCTCTTTTTTCCCATATGTATGCCTTCAAACTTGCCTCCAATACTTCGACCTGTTCTGGAGCTATACCTTTAAGTTTAACCTCAACATCTAAGTTGGGGCTATCCTGTCATGCTGTGGGATTGGGAAACTTGATGCTATACTAGGGGAGGGTGATCCAAATCCTTGGTTCACCCTTCGAAGTTGGTTCATCCCTCAAGTCTACAATCTATGATGAGGAAGGCACAATAGGCACCGCGCGGACCAAGTGAATAGCCTATTGCACTTCCTTCAACTCTCTCTCAATATTTTCATATAAATCCACCTGTTTCTCTTCGTATCTCTGCAACATGTCTTCAAAGGCATCCTCCATAGCTCCATGGACTAGACTAATTTCATCGTCAATGAGAGTGGCTTCCAACTTTGGCGTTTTGGTGCACATTTTCTTCCTTGTTGAAGGTTTCTCTGGAGTAAATTTCCTCTTTTCTATTGTCACAACAAGGGGATCTTCAGGTGGTGAGGCGGTAGCTTCACCTCCTCCTTTCTCTTCTTCTCCTTCATGTCCTCCTTCCTGTCCTTTTGCTTCATCTTCTCCTCCTCCTGGGGAGCTAGACCCATTATCTCCAAAGGTTTTCTCTTCTTCCTCTTCGACACTCTCTATGTCCTGGACTTCAACCTTCTCCTTATGTTTCCTCTGCTCCTTCCTCCCTTTGGACTATATGACATGTTCAAATCACGTAACCATTGGGCTTCCTATATTTTCAATGCCAGATAACTCTACATCAGTGAGAGTTAGAAGAAATTCTTCTGGCCAATCCTTTATAATATGTTCTATATCTTCGTCATTGAGCTTATGGTATGACTGAAATCTTTCTTAGTGCTCATATATTCATGTGGTGATGTAAATGAAGTGGGGATCAACGTGGAACTTCGCTATGGGTTGGTATTGATGTAGGGTACGTGGTTTCATACGAGAGAATGATTCAATGGAGACTTTCAACTGTTGTTAATATCTGTGAAACACAACATTGGACTGCAACTTCTTCGTCATGTCATTGGTATACCACAAGGTGGAAAACTTGGCGGCCAGGGGCTCCGTAGGTTCAATCTTTGGGAAAGAAGCTCCTTCAATCATCTTCCAAGACACAAATGTAATCAATATGATCAACCAATTGTAATGAAACTCATATCCTAATTCCTGGGCTTCGTAGAAATATTTTTCTGTCTTGTTGACGAGGTAGTTCTCCCAACTCATCTGCAGGACCTCCACACACTTTCCTGTGAGGTCCACCATGAACCCGATGACCTGTGTGGGGTAGTTCCTCCTCACTATTTTACCAGCTAAGAGTTGAAAATCAAGGCACACTGCGCCATTTTGTATGGAAGCTACCTTGTAACCTCGCTTCTCCTTTTCTACCTCTCCATAGTCTTCTTTGATGTGTTGTACTAAAGAATGGTTTGTGGTCTTCACTGGGTAGAATTTCTATGGGTCAGGACCCTTCAAAATTAAACCTATGATCCGTTAGATCAGCGCCAGATCCACAGTAATTCTTATACCAAGCCATAGATATCTGCCATGATAGGATGACAGAAGGAGTTTAAAACAATATTTAACCTCCTGGTGGTAGCCAAAATGAAGAATCTTCATTACGTTTAATATGGTTTACTACACCAACTCCTAGATCCATGGTTGCAGGATGAGGAAAGTTTTATTTTCAGTTGTCTTCATCAAATAACAGTGAGGAGATAGCATGGCATAGTTCCTTCGGTCTCCTAAGTTGAAGTCACTGTGCTTCAACAACGATATCTTCCCTAACTAACTCCCTATTATGCGAATACCTTTTGGAATGTACGTAGTGAACACAGAGTACTCAAAATCACGAGGGATACTTTTGCAGTTAACGACGCCAGCCAGACGCAGAATATACTCAGGCAGGATCGATGGGATATGCTTCACGTTAGCCAGATCACTGCATTGCTTGCTTCTTTGTTCAGTTACGGGGTTGATGTGGGTAGAACGACATCGGGGTTTAGGGGAATCCCGCAATCCCCTATTCAACGACGCTTGAATACCTTCCGATACAGGTTGGTCGACCATGAGTTTCCTAAGAACTTTCTCAACAGAATTCTCCAAGTCATTGGGCTCGCCCGAAATTCCATATTTTAACAGACAATGGATAGACAAACATATAGATGAGGTATTCTTTGAGATAAAGATAGGTAGCACAGTTTGACACTTGGACAATTCTCGACTTAGCTCAGTCAGTCACGGGTAGAAAAAATTGGTCCCAGGGCCATGATCGATGAGTTAAATAAGTGGGGTCATCGTGATGGATCTTCCAACGGGTAGGAACTAGAGTTAAATGATTCCATTAATGTAAATCTTGTCGTCATTGCATGGTCTCAATCATCCAAAAGAAGTCTATAAACCCATAAATGTGTTTCCTAATTGTCCTGGAGCTTCATTCTAATGGTAAGGGAACCTCCAACGGTTATATAGCTTCGCTAGGTCGAAGTCCAAGTATACATGGACCTATTGTTCTAGCGAGGTTCAAACCATGCGAACCTGCCTTCTGCAAGGTTCCAGTCAACGAAGTCTTCCATATGGTTTCCTTAACTTCTTGTAGCTTTTCCAACTTAGCCTTCTTTTTTATTTAGCTTCCTTGCCTTCTTTCCTGTTATCTGAGTCTCTTTAACTATTTCTGGAATCCTCTTTCCATTTTTATTGTTATCTTCCCCTAGCGTAGTGGCTTCGCACTAGTGAGGTACCCTCAAATGTTCTGAACTTAATATCCTTTTTCTTAACACTTCCTGAGTGGGAACACTTCTCTCTTAGATAGATAGTTCCTACGAGCCTTCTTGCATTCTTTCAACCTTGATATCTAATTCTTTTTCTTTATGTCCCTCCTGTGTTGTTACTTTTCTCTGTTGCTTCAACTTATCCTCTCGTTCTTCTCTTAGTTTGTCTATTTTCCTAGATATGAAATCCCTTAATTCTTTCTTTTTATTTTATGTAGCTTCTTCCTTTGCTTTCCTTTTGATCTTATCCTTCTCAATCCAAGTCTTACCTAAAAAAAGTGGGAAAGGGATGTTGTCCTCAACAAACCTAATGACTTCAAATTCTTCTTCAGTCGATGTTCCATGAACAATAATAGGTACAATAGTTATTCTTCCACATAAAGTTATCATCTTGCCCTTAAAAAATCCTATCCTTCCTAAAGAAGGTACCACAGTAGGATTTCCCAAAACTTCCCAAGTTTCCTCTGTCATAATATTCACTTGTGTTTCTTCATCCAAGACTATCAGTCTATGTCGAAGTCTATTATTCTTGCACTTATGTGTTGTTTTGCTTTCAGGATTTATGGTAAACTGACATCTTTATGAACATCCATCGTTTCTTCCAACTATAATAACATATTATGAACTTCCTCTGACCTTTTCTCTTTATGAATTTCTGATACACCCTCAATCTTTTGACTCTTTTCATAATTTTCTTGTCTTATGTCCCTCCCTTCAACTTTAGCAATAATCCTTGCACAATCCTCAACCTTATAACCAACAACCTTACAACAAAGACAAATAGGGCCTACCCCCGGGAATTCCTTAGCAAGATGTCTTGGCCTTGTGCAATTATAACACAAAGTCAATCCTCTTTTTCTCTTAAATGTTCCCAATCTTTTATATGCTGCGCACTTCCCCTAGGATTATAGTGTTGGACCTGCAATCTGCAAAAATTCTTTCTAGGTTCCTGCATCCACTTATCAGTCCAAAAATTATTTTTATGCATAGGAATCACATATATTTCTTCATTTCCATTAAATTTACTCAAATAAACTCTTTCTTTCAACTATTCCCTAGCCTTTAGACTAGGACAAAATGTATTAAACATACTTAAATTCATTCTTTCAAAACAAAAATTTTCACTTATCTTTCTCTTACCAAAGCACAAATCTAACCTCTTTTTTAATATTACCTCTTTGCTTCATAACAACTTACTTTCTCGACACAAATCTTCGCAAGTCAAGTAGAGTATTGCACACTCCAGTAGAAAACCTACACACAAAGCTTTTATTTTTCTTTACTTCAATTCCCATCAATCACAATTTCAGGTCTCGGCAACATAACCATTTGTTGGCACAGGGGTAGACCCAAGGTTCAATACTAAACAATGCACCAACAAAACCTTGAATATCGTCCCTTTCAGTAACATCTGTGAAGTAGGCGAAGTATCACCCAAGGTAGAAGCAGGGGGGGTTACAGGACGCAGGTGTCTGTAACCAGGCTGGGACTCAGATACGTGATAAGAGCACTTCACATAATATTTTGTTAACACTTAGGAAGTTTACATCTTTTTAGGGAATGTTGGCTACTATAGAAGATTCATTACGAATTTTACAATCTTAGCTATTCCCTTATTTAAGTTATTATCTAAAGAAGCTGAATTTATATGGAATGATGAATGCCAAGTATCTTTTGAAATTCTTAAATAATTGCCAAGTACTCCCGTATTAAGAGGACCAAATTGGTCCCTTCCTTTTCATATCTGTATCGATGCCTCAGAAACATCCCTAGGGGTAGTTCTTGGACATAGGGAAAATCAGATGCCTTATGTTATTTACTTTGTCTGTCAAAATCTTTCCCCAGCAGAAGTTAATTATACGGTCACAGAAAAAGAATTGTTAGCTATAGTCCATGCTATCAATATATTTAGACACTACATTACATTATATCAAGATTTTGTACACACTAATCATTCATCCATCAAATTCCTAATGAACAAACCAGTAACAAACCCTAAGGTTAAAAGATGGTTGGTATTATTACAAGAGTTTAACATCAATATTATTGATAGACCCGGTAAGGATAATCTTATGGTTGATTTCTTATCTAGAATGATTCATCTGGGAGATAATGCACCGATAGATTTCCTGATGAAAATTCGTTTACTATTTCTACATTTACTCCTTGGTATGCAGATGAGCTAACTATCTTGTAAGAGGGAAGATGCCTCAGAAATTGTCTCCTAGAGAAAAACAGAAAGTAATTCAGTTAAGTGCAAACTACACGTGGCATGATGATTGTCTTTACAAAACATGACCAGATTTGGTAATCAAGAGATGTGTAAGGGAAGATGAAATCCATGATGTTCTGCAAGCCTACCATGATGGTCCTTTTGGAGGCCACTTTGCTGACAAGAGGGTCGCTTATAAAGTTTTGCAATCTGGTTATTATTGGCCTAATATTTTCAAAGATGCCAGAACTTATGTATCCAATTGTGTTGAATGCCAACGAATGGGTAAGCCTACTGTACGAGACCAAATTCCACTTCAAGTCCAAGTAGTCATTGATCCTTTAGATAAATGGGCATTATATTTCGTAGGGCCCATTAACCCTGCATCTAAAAAGAAAAAGTATATACTTGTATGTATTGACTATGTGACTAAGTGGGTTGAAGTAAAATCCTTACCAGCTACAAGTGAATAATCAGTGGTAGATTTCCTTTTTAATGACATATTTACTAGAATTGGTGTACCTCACAAAATTGTGACTGATCAGGGCACTCAATTCACCTCTCATCTAGTCAAAGAAATCATGGAACAGTACCAGATCAAGCACAAGAAATCTACACCTTATCATCCATGGGTGAATGGACAAGTAGAATCCACCAACAAATTCATTGAGTCCATTCTTACTAAAACAGTACAGCTACACCACAAGGATTGGTCTGACAGATTACTAGAATCCTTATGGGCTTATAGAATCACCTATAGGAATACAAATGGACATACACCTTACGAATTGGTGTACAGGAAGCAGGTGCTTCTCCCCATAGAATTCCAGATCAAAACCTTCATGACTGTTGTACAGTTTGGCATGAACTTAGACAAATATTAGCAATAAAGGCTCTTGCAGCTTAATGAGCTGGATGAAATCAGGAAGGAAACACTTCAAAGAACCACCCTCATTCAAGAGCAGAGAAAAAAATGGCATGACAAGTATCTTAAAAAGAAAAAATTTCAACCGGGAGATTGGGCCTTGTTGTATGACATCAAGTTCAATAAATTTAAAGGCATGCTAACTACTCATTGGTTAGGACCTTACGAAATTGAAACTGTCTATGATAATGGTTCAATTAGAATAAATACAATTGACGAAAATCAAACACCCCTACTCGTGAATGGGCACCGATTGAGAATTTATAACAAACCCTTGTCAAAAGAGGAATTTCTGACATGTGTCCTATAGAATTCATATATGCAGGTGATCAGTAAGGAAGGAGATATAACTACTGATCCACATTGATTGATTGATTTACTTTTTAAAAAAAATTTGCATAGGTGTGGATTGTGTTTTGTTAATAAGCTAAAGGTAACAATGGATTCTTACCTCCTTTGTTTTACTTTCTCATTTTATTTTTGTTATTCGATTTCTATAATTTATTTGATCTTTCACGAACTTGCTAAAACATCAGTTTCAAGCATCAACAATACTCTGTTCTGGTCTAGTACCAACAATGTTGATCCAGTACCAAATTTTTTTTTTTTCTCCGGTACCAGTAGTCATGCGTTGGTCCGGTACCAGAAGTTTGTTCTCATAGGGTACTATCAAGACACATCACCTAATTGACAAAGAATGTTATACTTATGTGGAGCCATGTAGTAACCCATTAATATGGAACCAAGGAGCCGAATGCAGCATCAAATGGTAGATCTTATGAAGCAATAATTTATGTTGGTTCTGTTGCTGACTAAAGGGAAGTATTTTTAATTTCTTTTGGTTTTGTTTTTTACTAAGGGGAATTATTTTTAATTTCTTTTGGTTCTGTTGCTAACTAAGGGGAAGTGTTTTTAATTTCTTTTGGTTCTGTTGTTGACTAAAGGGAAGTATTTTTAATTTCTTTTGGTTTTGTTGCTTGACAAAGAAGACATAATATTTACCTATGTTGTTAAAGGAACCATGCTTAATCTGATTCAAAGTCTACAGACTTTATCCAGTATTTCATCATAATTAAAGGGATAAAAGTACATTATCCTATAAGTAACCATTTCACCCTAACTAGACTTCAATAGTAATCATTGGATTATCTTTATTAAATAGTAGCATATGAGTATATGAACACTCTCTGTCATGGGCACACTAAGAAAACTTTTATGGAAGAGGATGCATCAATACCCTAAGGTAACTTTAGGTCATTCTCTTATAGACAAACTCATACAAATCATACATCTGGGTCATTCTAAAAATGTGCATACATAAGTTTATTTTTCCTTTAGACAAATCTTTAAAGACATTAAAATAAGAGAATATACCTTCTAACCCAATACCATCCCAGCCTATAAGAGGGTTCTCAGATGAGCCTCCCCTGTCACCATGAAAAATAATTCTTTAACAAAAACTAAAATAGGTGACAATGGACAAGAATCCTCTGATGGAAAAAGGGTTTAAGAGACTAACCCGCCGGGATACTGAACAGGTCTGCTGGCAACATATATCGGTCTGTGGTATGACTAGGCAAACCCATCAGGGTATTGAACAAGATTGTTGGCAATGGGGCATTCTGCCTAGGGAAGGTATGTCTCTCACTAATTATCACAACTACCCCACCAAATTACTGAACATGCTTCCTGACATTCGGTTCTGGTTGAGAAATGTCTCATTTGTACTTGTCTGATTGAAAATTTCACTTTTTTCATGAAAAATGAATACTGCAAACAAAGGTCACTATTGACACTTATAAGATACAAACTCTAGATTAACAAACTAAATACTACAAGAAAATGTCCATTTGAGAATTACCCTAAGTCAACATTACCAGTCTAACATATAAAGCCTATATTATCTAAGAAGGAAACTTCTTAAGAGTGATGCCATGACTAGGGAGTCTAATCTACTTATACTGTGAAATTTATCTATAACATTTAATGATAGTAAATCTTTGAAGCAAGTTAGGTTGGATCTGTTCTTCTGGAAAAAACAAAAACCTCCCTATTTTCATTGCTGAATGTTTCCCTTGTCAATAAGTCATTAGAAGAAAGGAAATTTCAATTTTTAAGCATGGGATCATATGCTAGGTAATAAATGCACTTTTGGAATTTGATTTGATCTCTCATCTCTTATCAATTTTCTTCCATTTTTGAACAGTGTGTTGGGCCTTTTGCATAAAGATATGCAACATCCTTGGCATGGGGGAGGGTCAAAGAGCCTCTATCAGGAATCTTTTTTCAGACTCAGAGATCATCTTGTTCACCATACAACCATGCAGAGCCAGACACAAAATAAGAAACTCAAGACAAACACAAAATAAAGAAGTATTCATAAAGTACAAAAAATTCCAATACTAAGCATCCAGAAAACTCCAACCTAAAAAGATGAGCTCTGGCAATCTGCAAGCTTCAAATACAAAGGCAGTTGGATATGCTATGGGCATCGATTATGCAATGGTAAAATCAAAGGTAACATGGTATTATTTATTTTCCTTTGCTTATAAAACTACAAAAGGCATGAAAATGTATAATAGATCTTATGACCTTAGTATTAAAACCATGCACCTAACTTTCACTTCCCTCATACCCATATGCTTAACCTTAATCAATGCCCTCACCACATAAGTGCTTGAAAAGATGAGGGAGGACAAAATCACATCAAATGTATGAATGTGGGGATGAACTGAAATAAGCATGTCCAACAATGATGAGCCACGACCCCAAAACCAAGAATGTGATTCATCCTTAAACCATCATGAATCTATCTCGCACGATTCAACACTAAAATTCACCGCTTATGGGTCTAAACGCCAATCCCAAACAACAATGATGTCTTGATACCAAACATCCTGTCCCCATGATTGCACTAATGAGCAGAAATGAAATGGCTTATCTTGGTGGCAAAGCCATCCAGGTGAGCCTCATAATGTCTTAATTTGTCTTCACAACATCTTTATTTAAACTCGCCATTCGAATTATTGAAGCCATCACCATTTCTCTGATTGTTACCCATATTTAGAGCCTTCTCCTCTCTACAACAACCCATTTTTCACTTACGGTTTATAAAGATGGTTGTAAGTAGACATGAATCGGTCTTCCAAATTTATAGGGAGACCGAGGAGTTCTAGCTATGTAGAGATAAGTATGCTAGAGTGGGATGGATACCATTTTTAGAGATCACAGGTTGTCATGAGAAGGTATCACATGCATTTTTTTAGGGTTACGATGGAGATATTGTGCACATAGTCAATCTGCAACTAACCATCAATGAAGCAACCTTAAGGGAAGCCACGGGATTACCCAGCAGAGGAGCCAAGTATTTCAAAGGAGTATATGGACTTGGAGGAACATGTTGACCACTCAATTCAACCTTAGGTCTACGTGGCTTGTTTTTGCATGCAATACGAGCTGGAGGAACCAGACGAGAAAAATTTCTTATCGGTAGAGTTCACTAGGATTTCAAGTATATTCTTTGCACATGCTACCATTAATTTTTCACCCAACGCCTCTCATAGGAACATATGTATTAGTCGATGTTAACCATTGACTTGAAACTTTCCCTTATGGAGTATTCGATGTCTACCCATTCATGGAGATACTCCCGATGCATTTCCCACCACTACACGAGTATTCCCACTAGCACCGTATCAAGGGTGCGTACCCAGTCGAGTAAGGGATTGTGTTGCATTTAGACAACAAAAGTTTCCACCAGATTCGTGACGTCCAAATGTTAAGGTATGAATTCGGTATCGTGCGCCAGAGTGCTAATTCATGCACATATCCGAGTAGAATTCACACTTCACCAACTCACACTTTTGAATCAGTGTCATAGGAATTCACACTTCATCAATTCAACTCCTCATGCACCCTAGGATTGATATAATATTTTATGCACCCGATGATTTGATAGATTTTTTCAATAATTTACCTTATTGGCCCTCGACCACGTCTTGGGGAAAATTTAGTCAATTTTAGAGGTTTTGACCCACTTTTGGGACTTTGACACACTGGTCTAAGTAGGAGTGCCTAGGAAAAGCTGAGATCACGGATCTCACCTATTTTGAGGGTTATGTAGACCTGGTAAGGGGTCCTCTAGGGGTTTTTAATGATTTTATGAGTAGTATAATGCACTCATTAAATATCAATCTGGGATTCATAATTAATAGAGTTACAAGATACTAGTGAGAGAGGTAATTCTAATGTCATGAGTATAGAAATAATCTGGATTAAGAAACAAACTAAAACACACTTTGGTTTCCGTTCACAGAGAAGCTATCTACTCCATTGGGGAACATGCAAATATGAGATGGAGTCTTTTGACAGATCAACTATGTTATCTGACCCAGAAAGCTAACTATGAAATCACACTTCTGAAAGAGAAATCACAAATCAATCATCAAGACATAGCATGGGTAGTTCAATAGTCAGTATATTGAGTATGTTGTGGTTCACAATATTCTATTGTGAACTTCACTAGTTCTTTTCCAATTATGTTTGACTAATGATGCCAACATCCATGTCCATTAGGCAAAATCAAATTCGTAATAACAGAAATAGAGCATATGCAAAAACAGAGTAAATAAAGATCCCTAAGCAATCATATAATCAAAATCCTAAACGGAAACTATATTTCTATTATCTGGGAGAATCAAAGCTTAAACTAGTCTAACAGTTATACTGATGAAATCAAATGCTAAAACTAATCTATAAGGATGTTGACCTTTGTTGGGCGATGAGCCCTTGCCACTTCAACAGGTCAGTGATTGGAGTCTACAGTAAGTTGGCCTTTAATCAACACATCACTCTTGCTCAAAACCTCAAAAACATGAAACTATACTAACAACTCAACTCACATTCATTCATAACTGATCAAGACATGGGAATAAATGATATTCTTCTATTAAAATTCAATCTAAAGAGATGTTCTACAATATGTAACACTACTTCACATGCGGTAATATGCTAACTCTCTACTACTTCCACCATCCTTGCCATGACTATTTAAACAGTCTTAGTCATGAAACACAAGGAGGTGAAATCTTTTACAAATAAACAATTGTTAAATTTATATATTCGGTTACATATTTTAAGCTTCATCCTCATGACATGAAGTGTATGAGGATGAAACAATAAACAAATTTGCTTAATATAGTCTTGCTAGAACTTGATGATTTCACAAACACTCAACAATTATTCTGGATCCAATCTTAGCATACTCTATTTTCCTGTATTGGTATCGGATCGTGACAGGTGAGATTCAATAGATAGTATTGGATCTGAACAGTACACAATTTGTTGGTACCAGACTAGAATAGTCTGTGATCATTGGTATTGGATCGTGACAGTGAATGGTCTATGGGTACCAGATATGATCGAAAGGTGAACTTGGTACCAAATTCAGATAGTGGGCAATCTGGTGCACAAGCACTAGATAGTTGAGCTGACATAGAAGTGTTGGACTTCATCAGAAGGTCAAATGTTACACATGGAAATTTTAAACATTTGTACATGAAATATTTAGTCTCCTATCTTAATAAAATGCATGAATTCAATTGTACTTAAGCTGATGACCTTATCAGTGACTAGAGGTAGGGTTCTTTATCATTGATCCAATCTTAGGTAGGCCAAAAAGGTATAAATGAGGTGTATAATATGGTAATGGGGATGTCAATTTGGAGGCTCAACATTCTCCCATGCCAAAATCATTTCATGTCCTAATGCAACTGAAACAAAAAATTTCCAAAACTTGAGACTCCATTCTCTTTACTCATGTGGGTCAATGATGTCGACAGCTGAGTCTTCTGCTTTCAGTTTTGTTTTTATGACCCTAATGTATTGCAGGAGTCTTAGTACCTTCTTGAGATTATTAGAAGTCTCTTTATGGTTATCTTGGATTTGTTGGTTGGTTGCCTTCAGCTGTTCATTTTCCTTCTTGATATACCTATCTAGTAGTTGGTGTTCCTTCACTTCTTGTTTGAGCTCCTGGTTTTGTTTTTGCAGCTTCCCAATCTGCTTCTTCATCTGTTCTTTTGTCAAGGTCTTCATTGGCCTTATTGTCTCTGGTTGGATGCATTCTCGTTCCTCCACTTCCTCCCTCATCCCACACAAAGTAATAGTAGCTTGTTCCTCTTTCAAGCTAGGGATGTCATCTTGGGTTGATAGGTCTAGGGAGGTAAGATCTATTGGGTCTTCATGTGCATGAGGAATCGTTGAAGGCTAGCTGGAACATGGTGTTGATGGTCTTCCTTCAGAAATCGTTGGCACATTTCTTCCTTGATATAGTTCATAGAAATCCCCTTTTTCCAATCAGAGTGTTGATGGTCTTCCTTCAGAAATCATTGGCACATTTCTTTATTGATTCCTACTCCTTTGAAATACTTGGCTCTTCTGTTGGGTAATCTCGTGGCTTCCCTTAAGGTTGCTTCATTGATGGTTAGCTACAGATTGACTATGTGCACAATATCTCCATCGTAACCCTGAACAAATGCATTTGATACCTTCTCATTGGAAAAAAATGATTTTTTAGGAAGAAGCTTAATGGAGAAGGAAAATGGAGAAATACAAAGCTCGGTTAGTAGAAAAAGGTGATTCCTGGGTAGAGGGAATTGACTTTTGTGGTATCTTTCTTCTGTTTCCAAGTTAAATTCAATCATATTTCTTTTCTCTGTTTCTTTTTCATTTGATTTTAAACAAAAATAGATGGATGTGAAGACAACATTCCTACATGGGGATCTCGAAGAATAAATATACATGAAGAAATCATAAGGATTTGTTGTGAAGGGAAAGAAAGAGTTGGTATGCATTATTGGTTGTGGAGACTGATTATCTTCCTGATTTAGAGGTCTTTTACTTTCAGTTGTGTTTATACCCCATGAAGTATTTACACCCTAGAAGTATGTACACTCTTCCACACGGGGGAGTGCAGAGTGGGGGTACCCCCTCTACGGGGTCCGGGGGGCCTATCCCCCCGGCTGGGGAGGTCTGGGGGCAAGCGGGCCCCCAGCAAGGGTTCGGGGGCGAAGCCATTGAAGAAAAAATTATCTTGTAAAAGTATATTGTAATTTCATTGTAAATCTGGACCATTCATTATAAGGTCGCAGATCTAACGATAGAGATTATGTTAGGGTTTTTTGCCCTAGAAGGCAACCCTCTTTTATGAGGGAAATTTATTGCGGCTATGTACGTTGGCAAGTATTGTATTCTGAGAGAGGAGACTGTGAGAGAAAGAATATGAAGTTACAATAGGTTTTGTTGCAGGTTGTATCCCTTCATTTTGTTGGATAATAATAGAGAAAGGACCTGGCAATTTCTCTGGTGGACGTAGCCCACACTGGGTGAACCATGTAAATCTGTGTCTCTCTTGTATTGTGTATCTTCTGTGTTTTGTTTCCACATTTGTTTTATTTTATTGCTCAGAGGTCTTTTTTTTATAACAACTGGTATCAGAGCGTAAGGTAACTAGCAGGAAAAGAGGGTTCCTGGTTTGAGTGGGAGCAATGTCAGAAGATGGAAAGTTTAGGGTCGAGAAATTTAACAGCCAAAACTACCAGTTATGGAATATGCAGATGGAAGATTATTTATATCAGAAGGATCTATTCCTACCATTGAGCGGAGTAGCAAAGAAGACGACGGCCATGAAGGATGAAGAATGGGAGATTCTTGGCAGAAAGGCTCTACGAACGATACGGCTGAGCCTGGCAGCATCAGTGGCTTTCAATATCTCGAAAGAAAAGACAACGAAGGATTTGATGGTCGCGTTGGCCAAATTGTATGAAAAACCCTCGGCGTCCAATAAGGTATTTCTAATGAAGAGATTATTTAATATGAAGATGTCGAAAGGTGGGTCTGTTGCAGATCATTTAAATGAATTTAATACTGTTACTAATCAACTAAGTTCTGTAAAAGTGGACTTTGATGATGAGGTTAAGGCTCTTCTAATCTTGTGCTCATTGCCAGAAAGCTAGAATGGCTTGGTCATGGCTGTAAGTAACTTTGTCTCTGGTTCAAATACTTTAAAATTTGATGATGTTGTTGGTGTTATCCTTAGTGAGGAAATGCAACGGAAAAGCACAGGTGAGACATCATGTAATGCGTTCAAAATGGAGAATAGGGGAAGACAAAAGGATAGAGGAAAGGGATCAGGGAACTGTGGGAATTCTAGGAAGGGAAGATCCCAATCTAGACTTGGAAAGATAGAGTGTTGGAATTGTGGGAAGAAAGGACATCTGAAGAAAGACTGCAGAGCTCCAAAGAAACAAAGAGATGGACAACAGGAGAGAAATCAGGAAGCAAATGTAATAGGTGATGTGTTACAAGAT
>ML783558.1:1607270-1631603 GCA_009831015.1 Picea engelmannii | reverse complement strand
GGTATTTGAGAGGTACTACTACACATGCATTATGTTTTGGAGGTTCAGACACTTTTCTATAGGGATATGTTGATTCAAATATGGCAGGTGATAAAGATAGCAGGAGGAGCACCACAGGGTATGTTTTTACTATAGGTGGAACAACAATATGTTGGATTTCGAAACTGCAAAAGGTTGTTGTACTTTCAAAAACAGAGGCATAGTATGTTGCTGCTACAGAGGCTAGTAAAGAGATGATTTGGTTACAAAGGTTTATGGAGGAATTGGGAAAGAAGCAGGAGAATAGGAGGTTGTACTGTGACAGTCAGAGTGCCATTCACCTTGCAAAGAACTCAGCCTTCCATTCGAAGACTAATCATATACATTTGAGGTACCACTTCATACGATCCGCCTTGGAAGATGGAAAATTGAAGCTGGAAAAGATACACACCAGCCAGAATCCTGCAGACATGTTAACAAAGGGAGTAACTAGGGAGAAACTGATTTCCTGCTCAATTTCAGTTGGTCTTCAAGAATGAAGATGAAGATGAGAAATTTGCTAGGTCCAAGAAGGTTCATAGTCCAGCATATACAACAGTGGTGGAGTTGTTGAGACTAGTCTCCAAGTGGGATATTTTTGGTTGTGGAGCCTGATTATCTTGTTGATTTAGAGGTCTTTTACTTTTAGTCGTGTTTATACCCCATGAAGTATTTACACCCCAGAATTATGTACACTCTTCCACGCGGGCGAGTATTGTATTCCGAGAGAGGAGACTATGAGAGAAAGAAGAGGAAGTTACAACAGGTTTTGTTGTAGGTTGTATCCCTTAATTTTATTGGATAATAATAAAGTAAGGACCTGGAAATTTCTCTAGTGGACGTAGCCCACACTGGGTGAACCACGTAAATCTGTGTCTCTCTTGTATTGTGTATCTTTTGTGTTTTGTTTCTGCATTTGTTTTATTTTATTACTCTACGGTCCTATTTTTCTAACATGCTGGTTGAAAAAGTCCTTGTATGGGTTAGAGAAATCACCAAGGATGTGGTATAAAGCAATTGATACGTATATGTTGGGACTTGGATTCACAAGGAAAAAAGAGGATCATTGTGTGTATTACAAATTAATCGATGATCATCTTATTTATTTGTTCTTGTAATTGGATGATATGTTGTTTATAGAAAATGACAAGGACATTATCTAGGATGTGAAAACTCAGTTGTACTCTAAGTTTGGCATGAATTATATTGGTGCTGCAAATTTCATTTTGGGCATGGAAATTAAAAGAAATCACGCAAACAAGAAACTCTGGTTAAATCAAAGAAAATATTTCAACACAATATTGTAGAGGTTTAATATTCAAGAATGTAAACTGGTTAGGGTACCTATTCCTGTAGGTGTAAATTTATCTATGAATCAGTGTCCCAAGACATAACAAGAGGAAGAGGACACGTCACGTGTTATGTATGCTAGTGTGGTCAGAATTTTTGTGTATGGAATGGTTTGTACTAGACCATACATTACACATGCAGTGGGAGTTTTGAGCATGTATATGTCAAAACCAGGGAAGGATAATTGGACAATAGTAAAGAGAGTTTTCAAGTATTTTCATGGCACTACTAGTTATGGATTGTGCTACCAAGGAAGACTAGGATTGGATAGAGTGTTGGAAATACATGGGTTTTTTTATGCGTACTCGGTTGTAGATTTGGATCACAAAAGATCTACAAGTGGGTATGTGTTTAACCTTTTTGGAGAAGCAATCAATTGGATGAGAAAAAGACAATATATAGTGGTACTCTCAACTACAGAGGCTGAATACATGGCAACCACTCATGAAATCAAGGAAGAAATATGGTTAGAGAGATTTTGTTTAGGTATTGAGTTGGTACAACAAGTTGTAAGGATATATTGTGGTAGTCAGAGTGCAATATTCCTGAAGAAGAACCTATTTTATCATTCAAAGATAAACCATATTGATGTTCAATATCACTTTGTGAGAGACATTGTTGAAGAAAATAAGGTGTTGTTGATGAAGGTGGACACTTTGAAGAATTTCACATATTCATTAACAAAATCAATGAGCATTGAGAAGTTATCTTGGTATAGAGAATCTATAGGCATTGATGCCATGGATTGTTGACTATGTAACCCTATAACCCCTTATTTGTAAATAAAAAAATAAGTGGGAGAATCTTGGGTATGTGTTATGTTGTTCAAGTCACTCAAAAACACCATGCCACCCTCAAAAAATCTGAAAGTCAGTTCAAGGAGTTCATTCAAGAACTCATGAAGATAGTCCATTATGTGGCATTAGTCATGTTGGGTATATTTTATATTATTTGCATGACTAGATATAGTTTTTGTGTTGTGTCGAGAACATGGGGGGGTTAGAGGGGTAGGTTCTATCCCCCCCCTTATCCGAGGGATCATAGGGGGTTCGAGGCTAGTACCCCAAAAATTGTTTTTTTGGTGTTTTTTGTGTCCATTTTTTGGCATTTTTTCGGCACATGGTTTTTGTTGATGGATTTCTAATTCTGATTAATGAATTAGGGTTGTTGAATAATCCAGGTCAATGGATTAGGGGTTTTGTATGCCATGGGATCTTATATATTGTATTTTATTGTACACATTGGAGATATAATGAATAGATGATTAGAGGTGCATCTCTAAACATGTTGTTGGTTTTCCCAGTTTGGGTTTCCAAGGTAAAATCTATATGTAATGTGTGTGTGTGTGTTCTATTGTATCTTTTATGTTTTTATTAAGAATATGTTTGCAGTAATTAATTGTACAAGGTTAAAATCTACAATTCATGCCATAATACATGCCATTATCTCGAGGACGAGCAAGTACTAGTGTTGGGGGCATGTTGGCACCCAAAGTTTAGGGGTAAATATTGTGTGCACGCACAAGAACAATTGTGTGTGCACTGTATTTTTGTGTGCGCATCAATAGTTGTGTGATGGATACAATAAGATGCACATCCCAGTTTGAGTTCCACAATGTTTTCCATGAATAAAGAAGATATTTCATGCACGTCGAAATTATGAAAAATATCTTCAAGAATATTCCTCAATGATTAACTCAGGCAACATGAGATATATTGGAGTAGTTAAGGGATGATATGGAAAGTTAGTTAACACTTCCATGACTCCAAATAGGATACAAGGGTTGCATGCAGGTGAAATAAGTGTGTGGGACTGGAACTTAGCAAAATGAGTGAAGCAGAGGTGAAAGTGACATATCACCATAGTAGAGAAGGAAATAAAAACGAGAAGCATAGACATAGAGAAGAGTTCAAAATTTGGGAAGTCTAGGGTACATAGTAGAGCAGAGGATGAATCAGTTTGGTTTGTTCTTGCATGAGTCATGTTGTGGGTTTGAGAAAATATTTTGTATGTGGTTGGAATATTTTTGTCAGGAATCTGTAATAGGATCATCTTAGAATTATGTGCAGAGTCTAATAGAAAGTGCATGGCACCTTGTAATGCACGACTGATAAAATGTATGAGGGCCCAAGGCACTATTCCTAATGAGTTATGAGTCTTTTGTTCCATGTATGCCATTGTTTGAATGGAAATAATATAAGTTGCTAATATTCTTTTCATTTACTATGTTGATTATGAGTTCAATGAATGAATATGGTAATGTTGCATGTTGTTAATGTGCTAATGAATTGTAACAAGTCATGTGAATGTCATCCCGAGTGTCTTCCTCATGTAGTCTAACCCTTCATCACTAACACAAGACCATACAATATTTTGATTGCCATGGTGTCTCAGGTGAGACCTTCTTCAGTCCTATATTGAGGATTGATATGTCGATGCCTCGAGGTTTTTGTTGGTCAACTCTAAATGAACCTTGGTTCATCAACCCCCCAATATTAGTAAGGATGCATACAAGCAAGACAAAAAGAGATATAGAGGCATAAGGAAGGGGAGAGAGAGATGCAGGGTTACACGGAGGGATGGAGAGATATAGGGGAAGAGATAGAGAGGGGGAGAGAGAGGAAGAGGGAGAGAGATTAAGAGATATATAGAGAGACAGAGGGGTGAGAGTGAGGGATTAGT
Organism: Picea engelmannii; assembly: GCA_009831015.1. Taxonomy (NCBI): domain Eukaryota; kingdom Viridiplantae; phylum Streptophyta; class Pinopsida; order Pinales; family Pinaceae; genus Picea; species Picea engelmannii. Next base: position 1,627,553 of record ML783558.1, on the reverse strand, counting down.
ACAATTTTTTGACATGAAATTAATTGGAGTAGTTAAGGGATTAGTACAATTTTTTTGGAATGAGAACACTAGGAATTCTTCCAACCATAAAGATCTACTAAAATTGAAAATGGGTTATAGGGACTGTGAACCCCATATTAAACACTTTATTGACATGAAATAGAGAGAATTGTATGAGAGACATAGGAATGTGCATAGTGCACTTAACTTGGGAAAATACATTTCAAGAAATGAAAGCCTTGGTATGTTAGAATAAACACAATACATAATACATGTTGTTGTAGATACCGCATTGAATATGGTTATTACTATCACACACAGACACATTTCATGTATTGCATAGCTCTCTTGTGTAGGAATGTTCATTTATACTATCACTAACATTATCTAGAGACTTTATTCATAAAATCTTGTGTGTAAGTCCATAGGGTTGTACATTTTATCAAAAAACTTGCTTAGATGGCACATGCCCCAGGTGTGGTGGAATGACATTATTAAGAAAGTGCATGCATGTGAGCAATGAGTATGAATTTGGGAGGAAAGAGCTTGACTTGCAAAGCTTGAAATATGTCATGTATGATACTAAGGGAGGGCATGAAAGGAAAAATATATAGTAGGTGACTTCCCATATTAGTAATGAGTATTTAAATGGTATCTTTTATTTCAAATTGCACTTTGAAATGTGAGGGGGAAGCATTATAAGAATGAATTTATATACGTCTTTATTCTTGTTCCAGTAGGTATGAGCTTGTGACTTCATCAGGGATTTCTTTGAAAAAGACCAAACAATATATTCAACATGTCCACATGGCTTGATAGAAAGACGAGCATTTTATATTATGAATAGATACTTTTCCTATTGGTACTATCTTATTAGTGGGTGATTTTGCTAAGAACTACACCCTTCAACCACAAAATCAAATTCAAAGACAATATTATTAGTCAGAGAAAGTTAGCATAATGGTCCATATCACATACATGCATGGGACTGATAGTAGCGAAAACAACGAAGTTATATTGAAGGAGTATCACTTCTACATAAGTGACAATATGTTCCATGACTTAGCTTATGTAAAACATTGCTTTGAGTTTTTCTACAATCACTTGAACGAGAATAATATATAGATGGATTGACATTGGAATTGGTCATATGGTGGTGTATGTTGCACAAAAAATACAAGGTGCCACATATTTGGAACTATTTCGAGACTGGACATGAGAAAGAGGAGCATGATGGAGCATGCATGTGCATCAAAATTGCATTATGCAGGAAAAAAATTAATTTCGCAATTAATTCCCTCATTCAAGATGAAAAATCCATTGTTGAATGGTGTTCTTCAATAATGGTAGAGGGAACAAGAAGGTGATAACAACAATCAACTAGGAAAGGACATGTATATAGATATTTTTGGGAGGTGGTTGATGTAAATTGATCACAGACATATGAATGAAAAATAATACAAGGAACTCATGGATTTCATTCAATTCAAACATCAGACAATGCTATAGTTAAAGTATGGATGAGAAAACTCTCTTTCTTTTGTGTTCCATGTAGTAGTAGTGAATTGGAAAATAGTGAATCCACTGTCTAATTTGATAGATGGCATTGTGTATCACTCCCCATTGGTAAACGTATAATTGTGGAAATATCCCAGTTGGAGGAGGACCAATCTAATATTTCACTAGATTGTGATCACGTCTCATATCTTGTACAAGTAGGTTCAATGAATATTCTATTAATTTCGATTAATTAGTATGAATCTAGTATCCTTTATTGATTTAGTGGAATCACATGTTGGAACTCCATTTTTTGCAGAGCGCATATTGTTAGGATATTTAGACACTTAGGGGTTAGTTAATATCTACTTGGTCTAATGTGGAATTTTGTAAAAGTATGTTTCTTAGTGCATTTATTTAGTATGCATTAGTATGCATTTGTAGTTAGGAAATTCGACGGTCACAATATGTTCCCGACATAGAGTGATTTGGCGGTTCATATTCTCCTCGATCTTAATGGCCATTGATCTATGGCTTAACACCCGGTTGGTCCATGATCTCTATTTAAATATCATGGAGGGTCATTTACCGATGATCAATTGTGATAAAATCTCTTGTAAAATATCTTTGTACTCATTTTCTTTTGCATTAATAAACTGCTCCAGGTGGATGCATTGGTTGGGGCCATGGATGTTTCCCGTAGTGTTTTTCCATGTCAAAACATCGGTGTGTTGATCTTTGATCTGGTTGTGTGAGTGGTTACTAAAGGTGTTCTTCCTCTATTTCAATACATGTATTGTTGAACATGGTATTAGAGCATGTTTGAAGACCCGCTCATGTTGTAGATTGAGATCGTGAAGCCGAGTTGCATCATATTCATTTTCTTCCATTTTTGTACATTTATGGGCTGAAGGGACTGTTCCATTATGTCTGGAGTGCTCGTTTCAATCAGGAACCTTTTTCATATCTCTCAAAAAGGTTTATGTTTTCCCAAGATACGACCATTTCAGTTTGATCTAGAGGTATAAAGCCTGAATACACCATTTATTTATTTTTTTCCAGAGCATTATTTTGGTTTTATTTCTATTTCATATTGTTTGTTTCTAGGTTGCTACTCTTTTATATCTGTGTATGGTCTCTTCCCCGCCCCCTGTTTGATATCGACAAGTCATAAATAGATAGGAAAAGGTTCATTTTCTTGTGTGAAAAGATTTTTTTTTACAACAACACCCATAATCCTTGTACTAAACAATACAATATGTTTTTCTAGCCCATTTAGTTAAAATTTTCCTTATTAAGTAAGAGGTCTTGAGTTCAAGTCCCTCTTTTTGTTATTTTTTTTTTTAAATTCATGCTCCATTGTAAAGTGTATTTCACTTCAATTATAAAAGTGAATCACTATAAGTAGCTTTAATATTTTAGAGTTATTTATTTTCCATGCAAATTTTCTTTTATAAAGTAACTTCACTATAAAAGTGATCCCCACTTCTTTTTATAAAACTGAGTCACTTCATAAAGCAGCGTACACCATCATGTGGTCCTTTGGTTGTCGTTTATGTTTTTTTTTAAATGGCATAACTTTCACATATGAAGTCCATTTCCAATGGCATTTTTTTTTTAAACGCCTAATTTTTTGAGATATTTCCATCCAGATCATCAGTTTCAGTTTTTAAATCCATATTATCTACATATTTAATATGGATTCTTCAAATAATCTTTTGCTTACCAGCACCAACTACTTCCAATGGAAATCCCATATGGAGGATTTATTAAGAAGTAAAGGCTTATTGTAAGTTTTAAACTTGTGAAGTAAATTAATGCATATAGATTCTTAAGCAAAACAAAATTTAGTCAATGGCTCATACACATAGTACACAGAGATTTATATCGGAAACCCTCAACTGGGGAAAACCTCTCTTATATTCATTATATCAAATTTCACCATTCACCATACAATATATACAAAGTTTTTAGGTATTCCGTAGATACCAAAACCCTAATCCCTTAATTCGGGATTAATTTAGAAAACCGCTAAAATTAGCAAAATCCTCTAAAAATAACAAAAACTGCCCAAAAAAAAATTTGGAGGTGCTATGCGTAACCAGGGGGGGGCATACCTGGACCCCCCTAGGAAGCACTCGGTGCACAAGACACAAATAACACTACTAGAGGGATCGTTAGATGTAGTTATTGAATCTAACACACCCACACACACACATGCAAAGAATATAACACATACCCAACATTCTCCCACTTGTTGTTTTCTTTGCATCCATGGGTCCACATGATTATATAGTCAACAATCTAGGGAAGCAATGCCCATTGTTCCTCTACACCAGGAGAAATTGTCTTTGCTCACAGACTTTGTCAATGAATCTGCAACATTCTTCAAAGTGTCAACCTTTTCCAGCAACACCTTCTTTTCCTCAACCATGTCTCTCACAAAGTGGTACTGAACATCGATATGTTCTTTATTTGAATGATAAGCTAGGTTATTTTCCAGGAAGATTGCACTCTGAATGTCATAATCTAATCTCACTGCTTGTTGTACCAACCTAATACCTGAACACAATATCTGTAACCATATTGATTCCTTTCTTGCATGAGTGGCTTCCATTTATTTAGCTTCTGTAGTTGATAGTGCCACTACAGCCTGTCTTTTTCTCATCCAACTGATTGCTCCTCCAAATAGGTTAAACACATACCCACTTGTATATCTTCTACGATCCAGATCTCCAACCCAGTATGCATCAACAAAGCCATGTATGTACACCACTCTATGCAATCTTGGTCTTCCTTGGTAGCACAATCCATAATTGGTAGTGCCATGCAAATACCTGAAGACCCTCTTTACTATTGTCCAATGCTCCTTCCCTGGTTTTTACATATAACTTCTCAAAACTCCCACTACATGTGTAATGTCTGGTCTAGTACAAACCATTGCATACATCAAACTGCCAACTACACTGGCATACAAAACATGGGACATGTCCTCTTCTTCTTCCTCTCTCTTGGGACACTAATATACAGATAAATTTACACCTATAGGAATAGGAACCTTGACCAGTTTACTTCCATGCATATTAAACCTCTGCAATATCGTCTCAACATATTTTCTATGATTCAACCAGAGTTTAATGTTTACACGATCTCTTTTAATTTTTAATTCCCGGAATGAAGTTAGCAGCATCGATATCCTTCATGTCAAATTTGGAGGATAGCTATGATTTCACCTGCTTGATAACATCCATGTTATTTCCTACCAACAACATGTCATCAACATACAACACTACATAAATGAAGTGATTACCAACCTGCTTGTAATATACACAGTGATAAACACTGCTTCTCACAAATCCCAATCCAAGGATGTACGTGTCAAACTTTTGGTACCACATCCTAGGTGATTTCTTCAGACCATATAGTGACTTCTTTAGCTTACATACTAGCTCTTTATTTCCCTTCACTACAAATCCTTCTAGCTACTTCATGTAGATTTCTTCTTCCAAATCCGCATGTAGGAATGTTGTGTTCACATCCATCTGTTCCACTTCAAGATCAAAAGCAACAATAATAGATAAAAGAAATATAATAGAAGTTAACTTAGCAACAGGAGAAAAAATCTCACCAAAGTCAATTCCCTCTACATGGGAATAACCTTTTGCTACTAACCGAGGTTTGTATTTCTCTACTTTTCCTTTTGCATTAAACTTCTTCTTAAACAACCATTTGCTACCAACATATTTTCTCCCAGATGGAAACTCAACTTTATCTCATGCCTCATTCTTATCCAAGGCATCCATTTCTTCAACCATGGCCTTCTTCCAGAGTTTACTATCCTATGAATTCACTGCTTCCCTGATAGTTCTGGGATGATCATCAGTAATAGATAAAGAAAAAATGGAACGGAAATCAGGTGGACTATGCCTTTCCGGTTGCCTTCTTTCTATCATTGATCTCCTCAATACTGGGGTATGAGGTTCGTCTTCTTCTTCTTCTTCTTCTTCTTCTTCTGCTTCATCTTCTTCAGATGATTCAGATTTTGCATCATCCAACACAAGCTCTATTTTCTCAGGTTCTCCTGGCCTTGGTAGGAATTCTTGTTTGCAAACATCTTTTACCTCTATGAAAACAACATCTCGACTGTAAATAGTCTTCTTGGTATCTGGGTTCCAAAGATTGTAACTTTTCACACCATCTTTATAACCAATAAAGATACACTTTTCATCCTTTTTATCCATCTTACTCCTATTTTCCTTTGGAACATGTACATAAGCATCACAACCAAACACTCTAAGATGTTGAAGAGAGAAGGGATGATTTTAAGGATGTAAACTTATTTTAAAATTTAGAAACCTTGACGAATCTTATTAATCCTTCATATGCCAACTATAAATGATTGGCGATATTTTTGTAAAAATATTCAATTTTCTAAGGATTTTATATAGTTTTATAGTTTTTTGGCGATTTGTAAGGTAAAATAATTTTATCTTATATAATTTGGGCGAATCATTTTTAAAATAGCGAATCTCGTTTTTGGAAAAACCATGGAAAATTAGCCCATGAGCAAAATTTAACCCCTAAAATCATCCCTGGAGAGGGTTTATTTTCATTCCATACCTCATGTGGAGTTTTATCATCCAATGTTGATGAAGGTAATCGATTGACCAAGTAACAAGCAGTACCCACTACCTCTGCCCAGAATTCCTATCCTAACTCGACACCGTTGAGCATGCTCCTTGCTTTTTCCATCAGTGTCTTGTTCATCCTTTCTGCAACTCGATTTTGTTGAGGAGTATATGGAGTAGTGTTTTGCCTTGCTATACCACACTTCTTACAGAATTCTTTGAATTCATTTCCGTAGAATTCTCCACCATTATCTATTCTCAATACCTTTATTTTCTTTTCTGTCTTATTTTCTACCAGGGCCTTAAATTCTTTAAATTTATCAAATACCTCATATTTATTTCTAAGAAAATAAATGCATGTGTTCCTTGAGAAATAATCTATGAATGAAACATAATACACAGATTTACCTAGCTATGGAACAAGAACAGGTCCAAACATGTCACCCTTTGCTCTTGTAGCACCAGATGGGAATCTTACTCGATTGTGTTTACCATTGTTGGCCCTTGACCAAGTTTTGAGGATCCTTAGTCATGTTTGACCTAATTTTGGGACTTCAACACGCTGTTGAAGATGGAGTGCAAGTCGAAGCAAAGATCGTGGGATCTCGACCCCCTTTTAGGGATTTTTGGGTTTTGGGCTTATGTAACGAGAATGGGGATGTCAGCCCACGGGTTTAACCGTGTTTAGGCCCATTTTGTAATGTATAAATAGATATCTAGGTGGTGTAAGAAGAGGAAAGTGTGAGAGTATGATAAGTGCTAAGTGTTAATTGCTAAGTGGAATTAGTAATTGTAATTTCTTTGTTCATACTGTGTGAGACTTGCAGAGCTAAGTGCAAGTGATTGTAAGAGACCATGGAAGGCTTTGTGTTGTACTTCAGGGAAGGAGGATCTAGCGAGGTGCACATATCTCCTGTCCTTTGTGGAGTAAGATAGCATGGCTCGGTGCATGTAGAATATTGATAGAGAGAAATAAAGAAGAAGAGTTGGTGGACGTAGCCCCAGGGTGGGGGTGAACCACATATATCCCATGTTGTGGTTTCTATGTTCTTTATGGTTGTTCTCTTGTCTATGTGATTGAATGCTTAGTGATATAATGTATGCTTAGGAGGATCTAATATGGTATCTTAGTGTTGAATAATGTGAATAAATGTTATATCTGACCTATGTTGGTATGCTTAGTACTTGAATCTATTGGATCTGTGTGAATATTGTGTTGATCTGTTGTTAGGGTTTAGTTGTGTTGTAAACTAAGGATGAATATTAACGAGTTGTAACTACTAATTTCTTTGTTAAGGTGTTGTAATCACAGATCTGTGTCCCAGCTAAGGTTGCAGACACTGGAGTCCTACAACCACCCCTACCTCTACCTCGGGTGAGACTTCATGTTCTTCGCAGGTGTTGCCGAAAGGTCCGGTAGTTAGGTTTTTTTTGGTGCATTGTTGTAGCGTTGAACCCTGGTCTGCCCTTGTTCCAACAAATGGTTCCATTTCTGAGACCTGAAACTATGATTCGTGGGAACTGAAGGAAATAAATAAAGCTTTGTGCGTAGAACTGTTTCCTTAATGCACAATTTTCCACTTGACCTGTAAAGCTTTGTGCTAATAAGAGAAGTCAGATCCGAAGAAAAGAGGTAACATATCGAAGTTTTGTGCTTTGATAAAGGTAAGAATAGTGAAAATTTGTAGAACTAAAAGCTTTGTGCTCTGTTGAAATTAAGATTAATAGAAATTTTTGTTTCAAGAGTATGGATCTAGGTATGTTTGATAAATATTATCTTAGTCTGAAAAATAGGGTACAGTTAGATGAAAGAAGGTTTGATATGAGTAGATCTGATAATGAAAGATATGTTATTCCTATGCATAGAAAGAAGGTTTGGACTAACAAATGGATGCAGGATCCTAGAAATAATTTTTTTTAGGTTAGTGCGCAACACAGGAAAAGTTGGAAATTGTTTAAGAAAAAAAGAGGATTAACCCTTTGTTACAGTTGCAGAAAACTGGGACATCTTGCTAAGGAATGCCCTGGAAGACAACCTAGTTGTCTTTGTTGTAAAGCTATGGACCATGAAGTTTTAGATTTTCCTAGAATGATTTCTAATATTGACAGAATGAATATGAGACAAGAAAACCTTGAGTAAGGTCATGAAACTAAGATCGTGGAAGAACCCCAAATAGAATCAGAGACTGTACTACTGCAAATGAAAGAAACCCTAAATTATCACAGAGATCTTCAAAGAAAAAGAATGCATAGAAGCAAGAATAGGAGACGTTGACATAGACTGTGTTCTCGATGAGGAAACACAAGTAAACATCATGACAGAAAGAATTTACGAAGCTTTAGGAAAGCCTAATATGACTCCTTCATTGGGAGGAATAGGATTATTCAGGGGAAAGATGATAACCCTATGTGGAAGACTCACCCAGGTATATATGAGTGCTCATGTAGATTTGACGGAGGAATATTTTGAGATTGTTAGATTCATTGAGAACAATGCTCCATTTACCATGTTATTAGGAAAAACCTGAATTGAGAAGGATCAAACTAGAAGAAAAGAAGAGGAGGCCCTAGAATAGAAAAAACAAGAATTAAAATATTTCATGACTAGGAAGATAGCACACTTGATTGCAGAATAGGAGAACATATCGAAGCTACTTAGAACCAGAAACTTGCATCACAAAGTTTAAATAACACAAGAAGATTCACAGATGAGTAGAGAACCTGCCCCAAATAGAGAAGCAATATTACTCTCTAATCCTATGAAAGAATCTCAATAGTGCGATGTTGCTATGCCAAAAGAAGACAAGAATCAGAATGGAAAAAGGAATACCCAGATGAATATGACTGAGAAGAAGGATAGAAAACTCAGTAAGAAGAGAGAAAAGTTCGAAAAGTTACAGGAGGGCCCAGAGGGAACTTAACAAAAGGAAGATTTGCAAAATTGGAACTTCACAGGGATATCAGAACAGTGCCCCATGGGACATTGTCGTGAAGAAGCGATATGACCATTGGAAGAATTATAATCATTGGACCAACATTCCAGAATGGTTAGAGCAACAATTATGACCAGAAATCTCTCCACCAGACCATTGGGAGCGCGTCGCAACAAATAGAACTGCATTAATGGAAAGCTTCTTACCCGTTGGAAAAATCCGTTACATTGTGTCTACTTAGTCCGTCGATTGTTGCACCGAGAACACTTTTGTGAATTTTATCAGAGATAACAAGAAAACCCATTTCTACCACATTGTGCTTAGTAAGATCGATACTGATTCTATTTCTTTGAGCACTCATCCATCCATCCGATTTTTCCGATCAAGAGCGTGCATATTAAATGAGATCAGCGTTGTGGAGAAGTCAGTCGAGGAAGTTTTAATTGATATGATGGCCAAGAGAGTGATGTCTACAAGAGTTCAATATTCATCGACGCAAGGAGTGCAAGCCTCTCCATCTACTTCTTGCAGATCTAAACCATCCCGACTGACAGCAGAGAAGAGAACCAAGCACAGAGATGATCTAGCAAATGAGAAGCTAATCCTGACCATCTTACCCAACTACATCCCATCTCTAGCCAATGCGGTGAGTCGTGACAATGTCCCAAGGGACTTTGACTACACCATGGTCTACCTCCCGAAGGGGATACATGCAGGCAAAATGCAACAAGATAAGATCGCAACATTGAAGTTTAGCGACTTCAACCTAGGTGACCACAATAATTATAGCATGCTTTCTCCTTACATGTACTTGACCAGGATGAAGGGAAAGAACTCGAAAATAATACCCCAATCGTGGACTATGAAACTCGCGTAGTCCACCCTATTGAACGTGATGAAGATCCCACACTTTGGAAGGCACCAGGAGGTTAACGCCTATGTTAAGCTCATTCTCTCATGTTACCATGGCGGCTACCTATGGCTATATAGATGCATCACATTCGATCTGACGTTGATCCATAGGATCACCAGACTGAGCATGAAAGGACCTGACCCGCAAGACTTCTACCCAAGTAAGGCTTCCGACCGCACCCTGGCACAAAGAATTAAGGACACCTATAACAATGTAGAAAAGGGAATGTGAGGTTATAAGGTATCTTCCATCCAGAATGGAATAGTGCGCTTATCCTACCAGCTGATCGCAGGAAATATAGTGAGGAAGAACTGACCTACTCAAGTCACAAGGTTCATTGTTGACCTAGCCGGGAAATGTGTAGAAGGACTCTAGATGAACTAGGTGAAGTACTTGGTCAACCAGCTAGAAGTAGACTGTCATGAAGCTCAAGATCAGGTCTATGAGTTACACTTTAGTTGGCTCCCGATCCTCATCACATTTACTGCTTGGGAAATGCCAGAAGCTGCGACCTTCCTGCACATTGAGTCATTCGAGTCGCTCGCTGCGAATTTCACCACGCTTTGGTACTCGAGTGATATGGGAAAACAATGGCAGTCAAACATGGTCTTTCACACCTATTCTCTTCAAATGAATAGGGCTATCGAAGTTGTCCCTCACATGATGTCGAACACCCTGCATCAGTTACGATCCCTCATGAAGTTCCATGCAGATCGACACTTCATTTATATCACTGCGCGCGTAGATGAGAACAAAGAAGAGATTCCATTGTACTACAAGCTCACTGAGGAGGACCTTGAAGAGATCACCAAGGATTGTTAATCATAACTCCTCATCCCTGCAAACCCCACAGAAATGTCAAAAAATGAACTAATCGGTAGCCCTGAGACCACTCATGAAGAAGCAAAGGATCATCCTAGACCCAGCAGAAGGAAGAAGACCAAAGAGGTCTAGAACTTGAGCAGCGCATTGGAAGGAACTGCTTTAGTATCACCTGAATGAGCGGGTGATGATGAAGTAGTAGAGACAAATGGCAAGGAGGACCAGCAAAAGCAAGGCAAAGTAACACCACCTAGGGACCCTACTGATGAGGCTGATCCCTTGAAGAAAAGGAAGGTTTCTCCCATGAAACCCACTTCTCGAAAGAAATCTAGAGCCACCTTGACTAAGATGCAAATTGTGCTCACTGTAGATGACTTCGACTTTATCATCACAGTTGTAACATATGACTCGCAGGACATCTTGCAGAAACATGAATCCAAGCAGGAGGAGATGTATGATAGAATCAAGGTTGAACTCAGAGGGGTACAGCAGGCCCTTCAATCCATCCATGCAGTATCCATTGTGCCCCCACCATCATAGGCACCTGAGTTGGGAGATGAGCCTTCCCAACTCTGCAAACTAGCGGATGTGACTGAAACTCACCTTCGTCGCCCACAGGAAGAAACCGAACAGGCCACAAAGGCCCTAAAACAAGTACAAAAAGTATTCATATAGAAACTCTAAGTTGCACAGCAAGAGAAGGTTTCCCTCCAAGCTAAATTTGAAAAAGAGAAAGTGTGAATCCAGCGAGAGAAAGAGAATTTTCTTACAGATCAGGTGGGAGTAAAAGAAGTAGACAACAGAGAACTTCTCTCTATGATAGGCTTAGAGAAAAAGGAGGAATACCCAGTGGAATACCAAGTACAGAAGCTTATGGACGTTATCCATCATATTCAACAGAGAATCGCAGACCTCGAGCTACGAACAGTGCCAAGTACACCACAGGATGTGTGGGATCAAAGAGAAGCCATTGCCTGGAGCGCAGTTGAGAGGATCAGAGCATTTTCTCTGGAATGAAAATAGCTAAGTGCTCGCAGTGCATAGAATTATGAGAGACTCACTGAAGATACTGAGCTGAAGGTACTCAAGTCACAGCTCTAGGAGGCAAAGCAGCAAGCAACGATAGTATAGGCACAGTTGAAGCTCCTATCAGCAGTTGAAAGGATAAAGTGATACCAAGAACAATGCACTTCCCAACAGTAGGTCCACACTATTCAGAGAAAAGTCACAGAAGTGACTCAAAGGCTCCAACCAGTCCAGAAAAAATCTTGCCAACTGTTTGAGGAGATTGAAGGCCGAGGCACAGAGTTGGAACAAGTAGTCGTTGCAGTCGAACAACATTTAGAAGGACCTGTCAACAAAGCAGTCATCCAAGAGTTCATCAAGCAGGAGGCGCTGGCGTAGAAACAGGCGAAGCATCTCGAGCCAAGCTCATGGCTTTTAAAGCACTGTAACGACCCTAGTTGGATAAATGTTTAAGAATTATAAAGTAAAACTAATTAGAGGATTAATTGTGTTAACAAGGTATTAATTAAACGAAGATTGATCTAATGATATTAATTAAGTAAATTATTAATTAATTAAAGGTTATAATAATGATTAATTAATTATATATTTAACTACAAATTACATTTAATGACATGAGAAATAAATTTAAGAGATCAATGATATATGTTATAAAATGGTTACGTACCCAACAAGGGATAACCTGTTAATCCCGAGAAGATAAAACATTAAAGGAAGGATCAGGGACATGGACGAGGGCAGGTAAGGAAGTAAAGGCATGGGTCGGTGAAGGAGGAATAAGGAAGGGGAGGAGGTTTACGTGAGGGGAATTCGACGGAGGATGGATTTTGGGGAGGACTGGGAGAGTTGCAGGGAGCAATAGAGTTCTGGCTGTGGCATTTGGGATCAGTTGAGGCACCGGGTTGCTGGAGGTTTTGGGCATGGGGGCCAGGATATCCATAGATATCTTGGAGCTAGGTAGTTTTCCTAGTTGGCAGGGTGGACAATAGGTTTGGGTAGTTATTTTCTTGTTTGTGGCAGTGTTGGTTTGTGTATCAGGTAGCAGGAAGGCAACAACAAGGCAGCAAGGCAACATAAATTAGCATCAGAACCAGGTAATTTGTTAAGCTATGTGTTTATTTCATTCTGCCATGAAATCATTATTCATTGATAAATCTAAGTTACTGAAGTTGCTATTATGAAGATTGTTGTTATGTTATGAAGTTATTATCTCAGTTCATGAAATAAATTGCTTATGAAAGTAAATGATGTTTAGAAATATTTGGTTGTTACATTTGGTATCAGAGCGTCTTAGTTTGAAATATGGGCCTGAGGGCCAAAACCCCAAACATTAACTCTAGCCACGCTTAACCTGCAAGCAAAACACGTCAGTGGGCGTCTTAATAGATTGTGTCAAGCAACATTCAGCTTGACCCAATATGACTGATACAGTATTAGAAAATATACTCAAGATAGCACCCCTACATTATCCAAGCAAATGGTCTCATATATATCACAAGCAACTGTTTTAGGCAATACCCTTTTCACTGGATCATAAATGGCTAATACATTCTTAGTCTGAATATTCAAAGGAACGCCCTTTAAAATAGTGGCAGCAAACTAGATAGTTTGAAGGATCACTTCCCACAAAATGGCTACCCTTAAAGCAGCCTGATAAAGCTATTAAGCACGAAAAAGAGAGTTGATAATTTAATTTTATTTGAGCAATACTTGTCAACGAAGTTTCAGGTAAAATAGACACCTGAAATCAATGAAAATGTCGAGGGAAGCTTCTATCTAAGGCTTGAAGTTGGAAAGATTCAATAACTACACGAATTATACTATATAAAATGCAATAGGACTTTTGCAAGACCTCGAAAAGGCCTACTTCATCTCGAACTTACTTAAATGAGGAACTGCCAATGCGCAGTCGGAAAAAAAGGAAATTTTTGAAGACTTGTATTGCGCGGGAATGGTGTAAACTACTTTCCTATATTAGCCTCGGTGAATTTTAATAATGAAAAACCTCAGGAACAATAGACCCACACAAATTTTAACCGTGCTGAAGAGAGCAATTTTGAGACCACATAATTCTCATGCAACTATCATTATCCCAAAAAGAGAGTTTTCTATTACGCAGGAGAACGGATCTGAGTCGTCAGATCTCAGGCAGATACCCGATATCCGTCGGATCTGCAGGGAGTTGCGAGGGAGTTAAGTCCTCGAGAACAGAAGGAGAAATCCTGATGACAGGTGTGAAGGCATCAGGATGTCGGTGTTCGTAAAATTGGGATTCACGAGGTCGAGGAAGTCGGGACATTTCAAGTCTCGATATAACAGGAACGATCTGGACCATCCGTTTGAGGAGACACGTGGTGGAGATCGAACGACCCGTCGGTATATTGGCTACCGAGGTTTCGAGTTGACAGAAGATTTATGTCATTGGAGTATCGAAAACCCTGAAACAACGAGAGACGATCAGGACCGTCCATTCTTGGGATGTGTTACAGTGATCGGAACCATCGGGAAAGGTCCCGACAGGAGGTCATCCATTGGGTCATCACGAATCGGGAAATCGTGGATCCCATGGATCAGTGGTCCTTGCAGTACGGAAACGCGAGACCCGATTCTCCGAAAAGTGGAAAGCTCCGTAGTGGAAGCCAGCTGTCATCGCGGATCGGGATATCGAGAGTCCCGAGAACATAGCAACAAGAGTTGCGAAATCGCGAAATGTGATTTCCCGATGGGTCGAGGGACAACGGAGCCCACGGAAGGGTCAACGGTGGACAGGTGGCAGATTGCATCGCGGATTGGGATATCGCGAGTTCCATGGACAAAGTATCCATGCACTACGAAATCGCGAACCCCGAAAACGCGACGTAATTAACTTAACCTTCATTAAAAAGAATTAATTAATTGATGTTTTAATTAAGACTTAATCACATCGTGAAATTGGAGATCGGGGTTTCGTGATTCAATTTACATAGATCATTTGTTACGGAAAACCCCGAATCCCGATTTCTTAAAACATTAAATGAAAAACTCGCAAATTTAAAGTTATAACCCGCTTTAAATAAAATTTTAAAGGGGCACTGAAAAATTATATTTTTATAAATTTTAACCATTCATTGTCCAAAGGTAAACGATAAAAGGCATCGCGAATTTTGAAGTGATGAAATTCTTGCTCGAGAAGGTCTGAAACCTCGATGGGAAGCCATAAGGCAGCGGTCACATAGGAATAGGTCACATGGACCTTGGTATAGCCGGAAAAGGCTAACGTGCCAGGAAGAGGCGTATCGGGTATCAGGATATCGGGAATCCCACAGACACGGGGTTCATACATTTCGGCATCGCGATGTCCGAAACCCCGATGGGGGGGACAAAGCCATGGCCTTATCGGATAATGGTCATATGGGCCAAGGGCTTAGCCAGGAGGGCTAACGCATAAAGCACCGTATCGGTAGATCGGTGATCGGGAGATTGTGAGGACAGAGGTTCGTGACAGCGAGAGTCACGAAACCCCGAACCCCGACAGGGAGTATGACTGTGGTCACATAGGAAATGCCATGGGGACCACGAGCTTAGCTTGGAAGGCTAATGCACTAGGAGAATATCGGGGATCGGAGAATCGCGAGTCCTAAGGACTTGTGAGGTTCGACATTTGGAACCCCGAAACTCCAATGAACGACAGGGATGGGGTCACATGGAATTGCAGTCATATAAGATGGATGTCTATCCTGGAGGGATAGTACATAAAGTGTCGTATCGGTGAATCGACAATCGGGTGTTTGAAGGAACAGAAATTCTCGACATTGGGGATTACAAAACCCTGAAACCCGATAAACAAGATTCCTGTGAGGAATTTGGGTGCGGTCCGGGGCAGAGGCCATGAAGAAATGGGAAAGACCTGTGGGTCGGATATTGACCAGTGATTCTCGGGGAAATACAAAGAGTCGCTTTGGCTCGGTTGATGAAATTGAACGATCATGTGAGCAGGAGGTCGGGAGAAGACCATGCGGGGTAATAGAAAGACCACATCTGCGTCAGGTGGTACCGGGCATAGGAAACCCTGAAACCCAAAACTAAGTCGGGAAATTTCATGGTTATGTACAGAAGGTCGTGGGCAATTCAGAAAGACAATGTATCTGCATACATATATACACATATAACAACATGTATACACCAATGAATGAATTTATAAATACAAATGAAATAAATTGAAAGCAAAATACCAAAATCCGTATAGGGCTAGAATTACAAGCAAATCATTTTTATTTCACACTGCAAAAAAAAAAAATAGGATATTACCATTCATTACCACAGCATAAGGATGTTTTATGCAAATTCTTGACTCAATCAACTCAGCGTTCTTCACGAAGGTACTGAAGTTCTGCGCAAGTTGGCGGACTGAATCATACCCCTTACCATACCTGAGAGCGAACTCCGCAAAGTGTACAGACTTGGGATTGGTTCCCAATATTTTAAAGAGACTGGACTCCAGGTCCTGGATCTTGTCAATGACCATATCAATATACTATGTTTCTGCAAATGATCTGGCAGCAGATACAGCAATACCCAGCACTAGAAAAGTGCTCAGAACAATGGTGAGGAGGCGAGCCATGGCGGGCGAGATTCTTGGAACCTCAAACCAGAGCTACAACAAGATCTGTGGTGGAGAAAGAATGACACGAGGAAAGTCCCGGTGGATAAGAAGGTGGAGGCAGAGGAAGGATGCGTAGGGATTCGAAGAGCTGACAGGTGTAGAATTTTGGGGTTAGATACGAGGGAACTAGAGGAAGCCAGGCAGGCACATGGAATTCATGCGTGCCCGAATCCATGTGTGTTCGCTTATTTATTTTTATATTTTAAAAGTGTAAAAATAATTTAAAATAAATTAAATAATTTAGTATAAATAATATATATATAAACAAAGGTTAAGTTAGTTTAAATTAAAGTAAAGATAATTTGAGTAAATTGGTGTAATAATAATTTTAAATTAATTATTTTATTTAAGTATAAGGTTAGCCTACCTTAAAGTAATTAATGATGTTAGGGATTAGACTAGGACAAGCAGGAAAGAGGTGGCATACGCACTAGGAAGTAACGAGTAAAGCACAAGGCTAACGTAGCTACAGGGTATGGGAACCAATAATTCTTTTCGCAAGGGCGAAGAAACCAAGCTTAGACGCTTAATCTTAACCCAAAGCTAGCCAATCCCCTAATGGAGTAATGTCTGTTTACAGACAAGTAAAGAAAACTTACGCCTAACCCTATTTCTAAGTTTGAGTAGCACCAATTTGAAACGACCTCGAACTCACCCTGACGACTTTGGGGTGATGTAGGTTAAAGTATACAGGATGGTCAGGACTCGAAGGGGTCGAAGCAGGGGAGAATCGTCACGAGCATCGCCAACACCACCAACATGACCACCATCACCCAAACTAGCCCTCATACTGCACTCGTTGGAAGCCATTAACGAGACTTTGAAGGGGCACCAACCGGCAGGGACTGAAGTGAAACTCCCACCGTCTGGAACGGGTAATCCAGAAGCATCAAGGGACTTAGGGGGAGAACTTCCACTTGAAGACATCACGCAAGAGTTGCAGAAGATCAAACTTCCTGAGTTTTTCGGGGGTCGCGCCAGTGAACGCGTGGAAGCATGGTTTGAAGGCATGACAAGGTGTTTTTCCTTAAGGGACTATGCGTCCAACTCAAAGGCAAAGATCGCAATTTTTCAGTTAAGAGATAGCACCTTAAACTGGTGGGGAAACTTGGAAAGACAACTACACCTTACCCCAGACACAGTATCTTGGGAACTTTTTGAGGAGAGGTTCCGAATGAAATATCTACCAGCATACTACGAGGAACAATAGGTAGGGGCATTTCATGCCTTAGTACAAGGAAACAGAATTGTAGAAGAATACGAGATCAGGTTTATGGAACTGGTCAAATATGTTCCGTATATGGACAATGACCAATGACAGGCAGAGCGCATCGTCTATGGATTGAACCCTAAGATAAGAGCTATGGTGTGGATGTGGAAACTGTCTTCAGTAGCGGAGGCGGTGGAAAATGCGCGTTACATGGTAGAACACATGAACTTGACCGGGGGTACAAGACCGACATTTCCACATCGCCCAGGATTCGTAGGGAAGGCCCCGAGGACATTTCCTAGGGGAGGGGGCTCAAGGCCACCACCATATGGAACCAGGGTCATGCCGAGGACAGTAGCTGTAGGAATTTTGATGGTAGCTAGTGCAACATATTGTTCATCGCCAA
The DNA here is from genome assembly GCA_009831015.1 of Picea engelmannii. Lineage (NCBI taxonomy): Eukaryota > Viridiplantae > Streptophyta > Pinopsida > Pinales > Pinaceae > Picea > Picea engelmannii. The sequence continues at coordinate 1,609,476 of ML783558.1, read as the reverse complement.
CGGTGCAGACAGGTCCATGACCATCTCAGGGAACAGCTAGTAGGGGTAGGGGTTCCAGGGGAAGGAACTCATTTCAGAGACAGTCACATAACAGTGCATCAATTCAATCTCGTATTACCTGTTGGAGGTGAAAAGGACCCCATTACCAACGGGACTGCCCAGAGCTACAATCAGGGTTTGTGCATAGAGAGGGAAAGGCACCGATGGGGAGATCAAGTAGCAGCCACAAGATTTATGCAGCGATTAATAACCGTCAGGCCGAACATCAATCCACAGTGGTGGAGTCATCAAGTATGCTAAATTATATCAATGTCAATATTTTGTTTGATTCTGGTGCGACAGATAGTTTCATTTCACCATCTGCATTAGAAAAGAGTGGGTTGATAGCCTACGAGCACGATGACTTTAAACAAGTTGAGATGGCTTCGGGGGAAAATCAAGTTGTAGGACCTAGTGTCGATAATTGTATAGTAGACCTAGGAGTGTGCACAACCAGGTTGAAGGTATATGTCATTGTTTTTGGGGCATATGACTTAATCATTGGAATGGATTGGTTAGCAGCTCATCGATCTTTGGTAGATTGTTTCACAAAGAGGGTTCTTTGTGTCGATGATGAAGGAAAACCAGTAGAGATCTAGGGTGTACAGAGAAAAGTGTCATTACGCTTTATATCAACTATGAAGGTCAAGCGATGCTTGAGACAAGGGTGTCAACTTTATGTAGTGGAAGTAGTGAATGAAAGGAAGGGACCCTCATTAGATCAGTACCCGGTATTGTCAGAATTTCAGGATGTTTTTCCAAACGAGTTACTAGGATTACCTCCTGAGAGGGAGCTTGATTTTACTATCAAGCTAAAACCTGGTGCAGAACCAATATCCAAGACTCTGTATCAGATGACGGCGCCTGAACTTTGTGAATTGCAAATGAAGTTGAAGGAGTTACTGGACTTAGGGCTAGTAAGGCCCAGTGTCTCACTCTGGGGCGCACCAGTAATTTTTGTAAAGAAAAGGGATGGATCCTTACGGTTGTGTATAGACTACAGGGACTTGAACCGTGCTACAGTGAAAAATAGGTACCCAATGTCGCGAATACATGACCTCTTTGATCAGATGAAAGGAGTAGCGGTATTCTCAAAGATCGATTTGTGATCTGGGTATCATCAGTTAAGGATTAAGGAAGGTGATATCCCAAAAACTGCCTTTCGAACTCAGTTTGGACATTACGAGTTTGTTGTAGTACCTCTCGGATTGACCAATGTGCCAGCGATATTCATGAGCCTCATGAATGACGTATTTCGGAAGTACTTAGACTGTTTTGTACAAGTATTTTTAGATGACATCCTCATCTATTCCAAGAATGAAAGAGACCACGAGGAACACTTGCGAATAGTGTTGTCCTGCCTAAGAGAGAACAAATTGTATGGGAATCTTTCGAAGTGTTCCTTCTTCCAGAAAGAGATCCACTATTTAGGTCATATCATTTCTGGCGAAGGAATCTCTGTGGACCCAGAAAAGGTAAAGGCCATTATGGAATGGCCAGTGCTGAAAAATGCCCATGAGGTGAGAAGCTTCATGGGGCTAGCGGGTTATTACCGGAGATTTGTGGAAGGATTCTCAAAAATAGCGAAGCCCATCACCACTTTACAACGCAAGGGGTTCAGGTATGAATGGACAGAAGAATTTGATAGTGCATTCATTGAGCTTAAGAGGCTACTAACTAGTGCGCCAATTCTATGAGTGCCAGATATGGAAAAGGACTTCATGGTCTACACGGATGCCTCGAAACAAGGAATGGGGGCTGTGCTAATGCAGGATGGAGGAGTGATAGCTTATGCATCAAGAAATTTGAAGAAGCACGAAGAGTTATACGTGACTCATGATTTAGAGTTAGCAGTCGTAATGCTAGCTCTGAAAATTTGGAGGCACTATCTTGTGGGGCGAAACTTTGAGCTCAAAACGGACCATCAAAGTTTAAAACATCTCTTTACTCAAAGAGATCTGAATGCCAGGCAAAGGTGATGGAGTGAGTTTATGAGTGAGTATGATTTTGGTATTTCATACATAAAGGGAAAAGAAAATGTGGTCGCAGATGCCTTGAGTAGGAGACCACGTATCTTCTCCTTGGTAACCTTAAAGGTCAATCTGAGGGAACATGTGTTGACACAACTCCCAGGAGACAGTTGGTATTTAAAGGTTACTTCAAACCT
>ML783558.1:1588330-1606781 GCA_009831015.1 Picea engelmannii | reverse complement strand
CAGATGGGCAAACTGAGAGAGTAAATCAAGTCATGGAAGACATGCTTAGGATGTATGTAATGGATAATCAAATCCAATGGGAGAAGTACCTACCTTTGGTAGAGTTTGCCTACAATAACAGTTATCATAGTTCCATCGGAATGTCACCATACGAAGATTTGTATGGGAGGCCGTGCAGAACACCATTAAGTTGGGATAGACTAGAAGATCGAGTAACATTTGGGCCAGAATTGATTCAACAAATGGAGGAACAAGTGATTCAGATTAGGCAGAGACTAAAGGAAGCACAGGATAGGCAGAAAAGCTATGCAGATGCACACAGGTTCGACCGAAGTTATGAAGTGGGAGACCAATTTTTCATTTGTATCAGGCCTAATAAGAGTACCATACGGTTCGGGAAGGGGACAAAGTTGTCACCTCGATTTATAGGGCCATTCAGGATCCAAGAGAAAATTGGACCCGTTGTCTATCGTCTCGTACTGTCGCCCCATTTGCATAAAACTCATAATGTATTTCATGTATCTGTTTTACGTCATTATGTTGCTGATGAATCACATAAACTAAATTGGAAGGAATTGTAGGTATCGGACATGGGAACCCTCACGGTAGAACCGTTACGCATATTGGACCGTAGAGTCCGACAGCTCAGAAACCGTCTGGTAGATCAAGTTAAGGTCCAGTGGGACAAGTATAGTCCAGAATCTGCTACTTGGGAAAACGCCGAGACACTACAGCGAGACTATCCCTCACTATTTTGACCACCTCGAGAACATGTTTCTCGAAGATGGGGTGTGTGTAACAACACCTTTTGACTTAGACAACCAGGATTACCTGAGGCCTATACACTTTATTTCCTAGTCACAATAAAACTATTAAGTGATACACTTAAACTTTAAACTTATGAACTTTTATGAATGTTTAAATGTTATTGATGATGATGTATATGATGCGACATATTGTGAGAATGTGAATTTAATTAATGATTAAATACTATTAGAATGATGTTGGATACAATGCAATCTATTTTGGGTAAATTAATGGGTGTCAAATTTGAATTATGGGATATTATGAAATCTAATTCTAATTGGAAAAATTTGATGTTAATTTATTGGTACGGGGATACCAAATTGAAATGATGATAGTATGCAATTACATGATGATCATACATAGAAATGTATGAGTTTGTGTTACCGACTAATCTGCGGGTTATGGGCTATGAAATAAGCCAAGAGATAATGATGATGAAAGTGGATATCAGAACCACTAACCGAGAAACATTATGGTATGAATATTGTATGTGAAATTTATATTGATTTGGATGCATTGCTATGATAGGTGGACTAGTGCATGATTTTGATACTGACACTGCCCAAAACCGAATAAACGATGACAAAACCTCCAGCAACACGATGCCCCTGTATGTTCCATTGTAGGGTGTTGACCCTAGTTCTGTTAGGAGGGGTGGAGGCATTTCCCACCGTGTATCCTCCATTGTAGGGTGTTGACCCTGGTTCTGTTAGGAGGGGTGGAGGTGTTTCCCACCATGTATCCTCCATTGTAGGGCGTGGACCCGAGATATGATTAGGAGGGGTGGAGGCATTTCCCACCGTGTATCCTCTGAAACCTGAAGTCATGGGAGAACGGTGCTAGTTCACGCTCCCCAAGACGTGTGATGATGACTGTCAGTTGCCTACTAGGGAAGCTTGGTCGAGATAGGGACACTTCCACTTATGGGTTCTATTTGGAGTTAGGTCAATATAGTTGACGCTCCAAGACAGTCTAGCAGAGGAAGGATAGGAATGGAGATGGAAGTAGGTTAGGGAGGAAGGATGAGTAGTAATAGTTGAGACAATATGGAGATATGTATTGTGGTGGAAATGTGTCTACATGGATATTCATTATTATATAACTAAACCACATTTGTTTAAAATAAAATTGTTAAACCGGATAATTGTAATTAAAGAATTTCTCAAACAATTGATTGATTGTTGTCTTTTATAAAAGACTAGTCTTGTTGACTGGATTGAATGCATACATAAATTACTAAAGGATGGCAGTTTTGATTATTAGTACATGCACGAGATTTGCATGTACTAGCTACACGTGCATTTCTTGTACATATACACTATTATGTATGAGCTTTCTTGACTTACTTATTGATAATGTCAGTTACTTGTTGTGAATGTGTGAACCATGCTCTTTTCCTTTGTACCATAAAATACATTAACTTCGGGACGAAGTTTCCTGAAGGGTGGGTGTATGTAACGACCCTAGTTGGATAAATGTTTAAGAATTATAAAGTAAAACTAATTAGAGGATTAATTGTGTTAACAAGGTATTAATTAAACGAAGATTGATCTAATGATATTAATTAAGTAAATTATTAATTAATTAAAGGTTATAATAGTGATTAATTAATTATATATTTAACTACAAATTACATTTAATGACATGAGAAATAAATTTAAGAGATCAATTATATATGTTATAAAATGGTTACGTACCCAACAAGGGATAACCTGTTAATCCCGAGAAGATAAAACATTAAAGGAAGGATCAGGGACAGGGACGAGGGCAAGTAAGGAAGTAAAGGCATGGGTCGGTGAAGGAGGAATAAGGAAGGGGAGGAGGTTTACGTGAGGGGCATTCGATGGAGGATGGATTTGGGGGAGGACTGGGAGAGTTTCAGGGAGTAATAGAGTTCTAGCTGTGGCATTTGGGATCAGTTGAGGCACCGGGTTGCTGGAGGTTTTGGGCACGGGGGCCAAGATATCCATAGATATCTTGGAGCTAGGTAGTTTTCCTAGTTGGCAGGGTGGACAATAGGTTTGGGCAGTTATTTTCTTGTTTGTGGCAGTGTTGGTCTGTGTATCAGGTAGCAGCAAGGCAACATCAAGGCAGCAAGGCAACAGAAATTATCATCAGAACCAGGTAATTTGTTAAACTATGTGTTTATTTCATTCTGCCATGAAATCATTATTCATTTATAAATCTAAGTTACTGAAGTTGCTATTATGAAGATTGTTGTTATGTTATGAAGTTATTATCTCAGTTCATGAAATAAATTGCTTATGAAAGTAAATGATGTTTATAAGTATTTGGTTGTTACAAGCACAACTACCTAGACCAGAGTGACTTGGGACAAGTCACAGGTGAGTGTTGGGGGCATGTTGGCCCTTGACCAAGTTTTGAGGATTCTTGGTCATGTTTGACCTACTTTTGGGACTTTGACAGGTTGTCTAATACAGAGCGCAAGTTGAAGTAGATATCGAATGATCTCAGCCCCCTTTTAGGGCTTTTTGGGTTTTGGTCTTATGTAATGGGAATGGGGATATCGGCCCATGGATTTACCCATGTTTAGGAGAATTTTCTAATGTATAAATAGATAGATAGGTGATGTAAGAAGAGGAAAGTGTGAGAGTATTGTAATTGCTAAGTGTTAATTTATAAGTGCAAGTAGTAATTGTAATTTATTTGTGCATACCGTGTGAGACTTGCAGAGCTAACTGCAAGTGATTGTAAGAGACCGTGGAAGGCTTTGTGTTGTACTTTAGGGAAGGAGGATCTAGCGAGGTGCACAGATCTCTTGTCCTCTATGGATTAATATACCATGGCTCTGTGCATGTAGAATATTGACAGAGAGAAATAAAGAAGAAGAGTTGGTGGACGTAGCCCAGGGTGGGGGTAAACCACATATATCCTCTGTTGTGGTTGCTATGTTCTTTATGGTTGTTCTCTTGTCTATGTGATTAAATGCTTAGTGCTATGATGTATGCTTAGGAGGATCTAATATGGTATCTTAGTGCTGAATAATGTGAATAAATGATATATCTAACCTATGTTGGTATGCTTAGTACTTGAATCTATTGGATCTGTGTGAATACTGCACTGATCTGTTGTTATGGTTTAGTTGCGTTGTAAACTAAGGATAAATATTAAGAAGTTGTAACTGCTAAGTGATTTTTAAAGGTGTTGTAATCACATATATGTGTCCCATATAAGGTTGCATACACTGCAGTATTGCAACCACCCCTGCCTCTACCTTGGGTGATACTTCATCTGCTTCACAGGTATTTCCGAAAGGGTCAATAGTTAGGGTTTTGTTGGTGCGTTGTTGTAGCGCTGAACCCTGGGTCTACCCCTATGCCAACAACCATATATGAAATGTTCACAGAAATCAAAATCCAGAGTGCAATTAGACATACCTTCAACCATACCTTTACTGTGTAGTGTTCAAAGGCCCTTTTCTCCAATATGCCCCAGTCTTTGATGCCACAAAATGGTCTTCTTTTCAGGGACAGTATTGGTCTTTTCTCCTTCATTTCTCTACTCGGGGACAATAGAACTATTACACCCATTAGTATAATTTCTTCCCAACACGTTGTACATATTTCCACACCGAACTCCCCTCATTAACACCATTGCTCCTCGTACCATATTGCAAGTTCCCTTTCCCAATACAGTATCCACTCATGCATCATCCAACTTTCTTACAAATATTCGGCTCCTGGATAGTTTTGGAATGTGAAGAACCCCAAGGAGAGTTCTAATCCTTCCATGTTTTAGAAGAAACTTAACCCTTCCATGTCCCATGATTTTTGTTATCGAAACATATCCTAGGAATACATCACCACCATCATATTTTTCATATTCATAGAACCACTCCCTGTGAGGATTCATATGGTATGATGCACCTGATTCGATCAACCATACATCACAGTTTGCATGTGTACCTGTAGATTCCAGGTAAACATCACCTCCTTCCTCAGTGGAGGTTTTCTCCTCTATGAAAGAGGTACTATCAAATCCCTTTGGTTTTTCAACCTTCTTAGACTTGCAATCTTTCTTATAGTGCCCTGTTTTACCACACTTCCAGCTTTTTCTCAAAGATTTTCCTGGAGACTTAGATATACCTCTAGATTTAGATCTCCCCCCTGAAGGCTTACCAAGATTCATGTCTTGGGTACGACCTCTTACAAATAAAGAATATGTGCTATGACTATCCATGATTTTCCACATCATCTATTTAGATAACAAGGATGAAACTACATCCTCATACTTCAATGTAGATTGAGTCGTACTACCAATTTCTACAACCAAATTATCCCAAGAGTTTGGAAAAGAACATAACAAAGTAATACACTTATCTTCTTCTGAAATCGTAATATTAATAGAGACAAGTTGACTTACCATAGTATTAAAGGAATTTAGATGTTCTGTCACAGAATCTCCATCTTCCATCCTTAGATGATACAACTTATTTCGAAGAAACAACTTGTTTACCAGGGACTTTGATTGATACAAATTCCCTAACTTATTCCATAGTTCCTTGGTTGTATATTCTCCTAAGACATTCAACAACACTGAATCTACCAGACAAATTCGAATAGTACTCCTTGCTCTTATGTCCAACTTCTCCCAATCTTCCTTTGACATACCAGTAGGTGGTGTACTAGTAGTTTGTGTACTAGTAGGTTGTGTACCAGTCGTCTGTGTGCCAGTAGGCTGCATACCAGTAGGTTGTGTACCAGGAAACACAAAGATCCATTGTTCTTTGTCTACAAGAAGGTACTCCATCTTGAGCTTCCATAGCTCAAAGTTTTTACCGTTGAACTTCTCTATCTCGATTCTAGAAGAGCTTGCCATTCCTCTTTATACACTCGATAACCACTGCACAAGCTCCCACTAAACCTAGGTTTATCATAGACCCAAGATAAACTTGATCTATTAAGACCAAGCCAAACCCTAAACAACAAAGTCATCCCTCTGAATCCAAAAATGATCTCTGATACCACATGTAATTTTTAAACCTGTGAAGTAAAGAAATGCATATAGATTCTTAAGAAAAACAGAATTTAATCAATGGATCATCACATAGTACACAGAGATTTGTACCGGAAACCCTCAACTGGGGAAAGTACACAGAGATTTGTACCGGAAACCCTCAACTGGGGAAAACCTCTCTTATATTCATTATATCAAATTTCACCATTCACCATAACCCTAATCCCTTAATCCGGGATTAATTTAGAAAACCGCTAAAAATAGAAAAATCCGCTAAAAATAGCAAAATTCGGGATCATCAGACACAGTTGTCAAATCTGACGTGCCAACACACACACATGCAAATAATATAACACATACCCAACACTTATATCGAATTACCTTGGGAAAGGAAACATAACCTATTGATGTTAATAAGAAAGTAAAATGGGCTAATATGAATGAGGAAGCATGTGGAGTAATCAGAATGTCCATCCCTCCTGATTTAAGGTTCCACCTTCAACAAATTGATAAACCCAAAGAATCTTGGGAAAATATTGAATCTTTGTTTGGTAAACACAATATTATTCGAGCACAAAAATTAGAAAATCAAGTACTAACTTTAAGACTCAAGTGATTTTTCTTACCCATGAAGACTATCTATCTAAGTTTAAAACACTCATAATTTTATGTGAAGAGTGTAAGATAAAGATAGAAGAATATCGTTGCATCTATCTTGTTCTTTCTAAGCTAGGTAGTGCATATTTTGTGTTTGTGTCTACCTTTTATGCCATGCAAGAGGCTCTAGGGACAGCTTATCAAAAACCCACTCTTGAGAACTTTTGTGATGCTTTGATTAGAGAAAAAGATAATCTTGTACAACTTGGAGTGATCAAAACTGCAGGTGCCTCCAACAAAGCCTTAGTAGTCCATCAGAGAGGTAAATCAAAGAATACCAAGAAGCAACACCCTCACAACAACAAGAAGACTAACAAACATTGCAACTTTTGTGATAAATATGGTCATGATGAGTCAAAATGTTTCAAGTATATGGCATATTTAGAAGAAACAATGAAGAAGCACAACATCGTTATTTATTCTACTTCTTATTCTTCTTCTAATGAACATGCACTTATTGCTTCCGGTTTCTTTTTCAATACAACTTCTACTTCTTCTTTTGATGAGTGGTGTATTGATTCTGGAGCATCTTATCATATGGATAAGGATATTTTATGCTCTAAATGAATGTAACACCAAGAATATATTTGTTGGTGATGATAGATCTCTTAATGTTGTGGGATATGGAATAGTTCAAGCATATAATGGTCATTTCAATAATGTATTATGTGTTCCAAGTCTTTCTTGCAACCTTCTATCATTTTATCAAATCACTCATTCGGGTGAAGGTAAAACCGTAGAGTTTTCACCTCACCAAGTTGTAATAAAGGATCTAAAAGATCCTAAGCTTGTTCCTGCAGCTTGAATTTTTTATGATATTACCGGTTTGTACAAGTTTGACAACTTTGGGTCATCATCTTTTTCATCAGCTTGTGTTGCTCATAGCATTGACTCGAGAAAACTTTGGAATGAGCGGTTTGGTCATCTAAACTAACGCTCATTGTAGAAACTATGTAATCAACAGATGGTGACTGGACTTCCTCATGTTTCATGCAGAAATGGTGTTTGTGTCTTTTTTGTTCTCAGAAAACATCATCGAGACAATTTTGACAAATGTGCCTCTTGGCACACCTCGGGCCCTTTGTAGCTAGTTCACAGTGATTTGTGTGGTCCACTTTCTTCTCCTCTTTTTGGTGCAAGTATTTCTTAACTTTCATTGATGAATTTTCCAGACGTACTTGGGTTTGTTTCTTAAAACTTAAGAGCAAAGTTTTTGACAAGTTTTTGGCCTACAAAGCCCTTGTAGAAAAACAATCTGGACATGAAATTCAAAGGTTAAGAACATATAATGGAGTTGAATATGTGAACAATAATTTTACAAGTTACTGCACTACACAGAGAATCCAAATGCAACACATTGTTCCATACACACCACAACAAAATGATGTGGCTAAGAGAAAGAACCGCACATTAAAAGAAATGGCCAATTGTATGATCCAATCTAAGGGATTAAGTCTAAAGTATTGGGTGGAAGACATCAACTGTGAAAATTACATAGTAAATCGCACTCCCACAAAGGCTCTTAAAAGTATAACATCGGAAGAATATTGGACTAAAATTAAACCATATGTAAGTCACTTTTGTGTATTTGGAAATATAGCATGGGCTCACATTCCTAATGAGAAAAGGAAAGCATTGCAGCCTAAAAGTGAGAAGTGTATATGTTTTGGTTATTCTGAAGATGCCAAAGGTTATAGACTTCTTCAACCACATTGGAATGAAATTATTATTAGAAGATATGTTAAATTTGATGAAAATATCTTGGCCTGTGAGCCTAATTCAGCGGTTGTGCCTTCTTTGACCTGTGAGCCTAATTCGGCAGTTGTGCCTTCTTCGACCTGCGATCCATCTTCGGTGTTTATGCATTCTTCGACTTGTGATCCATCTTCGACATTTGTGTCTTATTCTGTTCATATTCTGGTTTCTTCTTCATATGATGACAGTGAGGATGAAAATCCACCTCCGCCTGCTCACCTTCCTCCAGATGAGTCCTTTGAACCTGAACCAGCACCAGCTCCACCACTTTCTATATGGGTCCGTTCAACACAAGAAGAAGCTAGTGATATTTTCGGTGATCCTTCAGATTAGCATTGGACACGTTCAGATTTATAGCGAGCCTCTTCTCTTTTGGATCAAGTTTAAAAGACTCATGATCCAGAGAAATTTGCAGAAGCTTCAGGTCATCCGGATTGGCATACAACAATGAATGAAGAGTATCGTTATTTAATGGAAAACGACATTTGGGATCATGTACCTCTTCCAAAAGGAATAAAACTTTTCATATGTAAATGGGTCTACATATTTAAGTATGGATCAGATGGAAGTGTTGAAAGACACAAGGCTCAGTTAGTTGCCAAAATATTTTCCCAAGTTGAAGGAATTGACTATAATGAAACCTATGCCCCTGTAGAAAAAATGAATTCCATCCAACTTGTTTTTTTCCCTCTCTACCTCACATAAATGGGAGGTCCATCAGATGAATGTTAAATATGTCTTCTTGCACGAAAATTTGCAAGAGTAAATCTACATGGAGAAACCTCCTGGCTATGTCTAGAATGACTCTATCCTTGTTTGTCACCTTAAGAAATCTCTTTATGATCTTAAGAAATCTCCCCGAGATTGGTATGCCAAAATAGACGGCTTTCTTATCGACACCAGATTCTCTAGATGCCATTTTGATCCTAATGTATATACCAAGAAAGTAGGAAGCCATCTCATAATCCTTGTCCTTTATGTTGATGACCTTATCCTTAATAGTACTGACTCAAAAATTTTAAACCATGTGAAAACCATCTTTAAGAAGAAATTTGAAATGAAAGACTTAGGATTTTTGCACTATTTCCTTGGCCTACAAGTTTTGAAAACCAATGAAGGAATTTGTATTTCCTAGTCTAAGTATGCATGTGACCTTCTTCATCACTTTCACATGGACGATTGTAAACAAACCCATTCTCCCTTCCAGTCTGGATTCAAGCTTACTGCTACTTGTACTTATCCCAAAATTGATGCCACCCTGTACCGTCAGGTAGTTGGTATCCTCTTATACTTGACTCATACCCATCCTGATCTTTCCTTTATTGTTGGTCTTGTTTCCCGGTATATGAAAACACCCCATGAAACCCATTGTAAAAAAACTAAAAGGGTACTTTCCTATGTCTATGGTATAGTTTAGTTTGGGACACATTACAGTTCATGGGGGACTCCTTTATTGGTTGGTTTCTCTAATTCAAATTGCCCAACGACCCTGATGATCGGAAATCTATTGTAGGTTATGTTTTCAGCCTTGTTTCAGGACCTGTCACTTTGTCCTGTAAGAAACAAGATGCTATTTCATTTTCTTCAGCAAAAGCATAGTATCAAGTAGTGGTAAATGCAAGTCGAGAATCCTTATGGCTTCGAAAGATTCTTTCGTAGTTTGGATTCTAGCAACAACATATGACTAGCCTTTGGTGCAACAATAAAAGTGTCATCAAGCTAGCCAAAGACCTAGTTCAACATCAGCGCAACAAACACATCGAGCTACACATGCACTTCATCAGAAATCTCATGCATGATCAAGTTATTGAAGTGCTCTTTTTCCCTACAGAATATCAAGTTGCGAACATTTTCACAAAGTCTCTTACAGAAGTGAAGTTTTTCAAACTTTGATCTATGTCAGGGGTTTAGGAAGTTTTCATTAAGGGGGGATAAGCTCTAATGCCTCCTTCGTTCTCCTATTGTGTCACTATTGTAAATCCTTCAGTCTTATCCCAAGTTGTTCTTAAGGGGGGATGTTAGGATATTTAGACACTTAGGGGTTAGTTAAGATCTACTTGGTCTAATGTGTCATTAGGTAAAAGTGTGTTTCTTAGTGTGTTTCTTTAGTATGCATTTGTATGCATTTTTAGTTAGGAAATCTGACGGTCACAATATGTTTCCAACATTGAGTGATCTGATGATTCATATTCTCCTCGATCTTAACGACCATTGATATGTGTCTTAACACCCGATTGGACCATGATCTCTATTTAAAGATCATGGAGGTTCATTTGTCTATGATTGATGGTGAGAAACTCTCTTGTAAAATCTCTTTGTAATATTTTTCTTTTTCATTAATAAACTGCTCCAAGTGGTTGCATTAACTGGGGTTGTGGATATTTCCCCGTAGGGGTTTTACCATGTCAAAACATTGGTGTGTTGATATTTGATCTGGTCGTGTGAGTGGTTACTGAAGGTGTTCATCTTATGTTGGAATGCCAGTGTTGGCGAACACATATATACAATGGTTTAGCCAAAAGGCAATGAATGTGGCATTAACTATTGGTTTGTGTGTTGCTTAGAAGGAAAGCAGGCCCTCATTTTCTTAGTAATGGGATCCACAAGAATTTAATTTTCAATTGGGTCGATGGTTATTAAAGGAGAATATATCATATGGTATAAAAGAAAATGAAAGAAGTTGGTTATGTATTTAAATACTGTAGACTAGGTGAAGTTTTATACCACTTTACAAACTTAGTTATTGGTATAAACCTCTAACTGCAAGCAATGTCAATGAATAACTCATCAAAGCTATGGTACTTCCTACCTTAATATAAGAATGACAAGTTAATGGAGACCATTAGTTTAGGAAGTGATATCGATGGTATAGTTTAATGACCATAGGTAAGTACACAAGTATGAGGGTTGTTTGTTATTTTCTATTATATTTTGAGTTGTGTTTGTTGTTTGTTATTTTTGTTCAATTTTAAATTCATTTATAAATGTCTCCTAATTGTTGTTAATGAATGAGTCGAAATAGGTTTTCCTTCATTATTCCTAGGCTATGGAAAGAATCATAGGCACACGAAGGCCCATCAATAAGATAAATGGTGTTTTTCAACACCACCCCAAATATTTTCGGAAAGATGGGCTTAGGATTGCACAAAGAATTAGGAAACATAAGAAAATGATGACCTTATATATCACCTGTGAAGATATGTTACAATGCAAAAAAATTCCCCTCATGTAAGAGTGAAAATGAATAATAATAATACAATATTTTCCCTCCTTAGTCTTGTATTAGCATAAGTTTCCATGCAATGGAAAAGTGGCTCCCAATATCTATCCCTAGGCCATTTCCTTAATAGGCCCCTATCTCCATCCAACCCTTATAACCCCTACTCCTCCATTCCTACCTCTACTTAGTCCCTATCCTTGCTTGTGTTGTGTTGTAGTAAATGGTTACATGATTTTGTAAATTATGCATTAGTGTTAAACAATATCCCAAGTAACCATCATATTCACTGAAGTATTTTCTATTCTCTTTAGCAGTCCATTGAGTCACACAGTACTTTATGTATCACTAAGTTGCATGCCCTATGAATAACCCTTATCCCACACACATACTTTCATGTCCAATACTAATTATTGAATGCAATACCACATGTTTTGTAGATGCAATGTCTCCCACAAAAACTTAATTCCTTAGTTGATAAATGAATGATAATAGTACCATTCTTTCCAAATTCATAATTATAGAAAATCTACTTGTTTTCACAGTAGTTTTGTTAGGATTTCATTTTATGTGTGAAAAGTAATTACACCAAGATTTGAAACTATGTGTGACCCATAATTACCATGTTAAGCTTCTAGTTGGATCGTGTAGAGTAATTATGGTAGGTTACAAACCACACTTAGGGTAAATAAACCATGATATTATTCCAAACTATGTGTGCCATAGACGACAAGACAAGATCTTATCCAACATATTCCTTGACAAACATATCTTTCTTAGTGCTTGAGTTGTTATTTTATCTCTTTTCAAATACTTTTTCTCTTAGTCATAGTTATAAGAAAACCTAGTTTTTATATTGGCACAAAATGAGGTTTTCCACCTTTATGCAAAATCACCAACTACTCACCTTTGCTCAACTACGCAACCTCTTTTCGACCAACATGCATTGGCCATCATTAACATTAATGTTATTGTGTTAAATCATGTTTCATTGCTACAAATGTGACTAGTATAGAAATACAACCATAATAACATCCATTTATTCACACAATACTTTATATATCGCTAAGTTTCATTCCCTATGAATAACTATTTTCCTACATAGATCCTTTCATGTTGAATACTCATTATTGAATGCAATGCCACATGATTTGTAGATGCAATTCCTCCCACAAATACTTAATTCCTCTAGCTCAGAAATGAATGATGATACTACCATTCTTTCCCAATTCATAATTACAACAAATATGGTTACAAATATTTATCTCTAGATACAACACCTATTTGACAACAATGCCCCTCTTGAAAATTGTTTTATTTGACGATATCTGGAACTAGGGTTTTTCCCAGTAAGAAACAATGCAATTTTTTCACAAAGGGGTTGATTTTGCAAAACACTAGCTAGGGTGATTATGGGTAGTGTGCTTATGTCAGCCTTAGTTACAGACACTTGTGGGAGCTTATAAAACTCAATTGTACTGCTCAGATTAAATTTTATGCCCATGGACCAAATTCTCAATGTATCCATGAATGGCTTAATGAAGCGAGATGAAACTCACCAGAAAACATTAAATGGGGCTCAGTTGGAGGAACCGTAAATTGTGTTGGATTCTTAACACATTTTACAAATAGGGGCACTCCTCTTCTATGATTTCATTACCAAAAAATTGTTTTATTTGACTATCTTCAGAACTAGGGTTTTGCTCAATAAGGAACAATGCAATTTTTTAACAAAGGGGTCAATTTTGTAAAACATTGGCTCGAGCTAATTTTACCAGCATGATCATGGGAACCTTGGCCATAAAAACTTGCGATAGCTTACAAAACTCAATTATTATAATCGGTTTGAATTTTATGCCCCTTGACCAAATTCTCAATGTGTCCTGAATGGCTTATGGAACCAAGTTGCAATGTGCCATAAAATTTTAATCGAGCTTCAGATGGATGAAACACTAATTGCATTGGAGTCCTAACACCAGGTTACATCTAGGGACCCCTATCTTGTAATTTTGTTTCCTATAAATTGTTTTATTTGAATGTTTCTGAAACTACAGCTTTTCTTAGTGAGGAACTATGTAATTTTTTCACAAAGGGGTGGATTTTGAAAAAAATGGCTTGGGAGATTGTTGATAGCATGCTCATGTGGACCTTGAAAAAATACATGTGAGATATTATGGAACTCACATCTACTACTCGTTTTGGATTTTATGACCCCAGACCAAATTCTCAATATGTCCTTAAATGGATTCAGGAAGCAAGTTGCAACTCACCATAAAACTCTAACCTTGACTCAGATGGATGAACCATCAATTGATTTGGACCCTCAACACTAGTTTATCGCTATGGGAATCCCTCTCTTGTAACTTTATTTCCCACATATTGTTTTATTCAACGATTTCTAGAATTAGGGTTTTTCTTAGTAAGGAACAATGCATTTTTGCAGAAAGGGGTGGTTTTTTCAAAACATTACCTAAGTGTTATAGAAATATTTGCCTCACCCTATGAAAAATTTCACAGAGGTCCTTTTTCCATTTCCCTGTGCAAACTTGAAGTCCCGTTTTGCAAATCCCAGAGATAAAAAAATTGTTTTTCCACATATACATGCCCTACCTATTGTACAACATGTGTATACGCAGATTGCACCACTACAACCCGCGTACATCGGGTTTTACGCCCAAAATTAAAAAATGGATTCGTGTTTCCATGTCACATCATGAGATCCATGATCCATTATCTTTCATATAATGGAAATGTTTTGAATCAACCCTTTAGTTCCACTTGAAGGCTATAAATGGGCCAAATCTGAGCTATGGAAAAGAAGATAAGAATTAAACTTTGAGAGCAAAGTTACTCTGGAGAAATTATTCACCTCATATTGAATCTGCATCCCTTTGTCCATTTAAGTCTGAACACATTGTTCATCCCCCAAGATCTTCCCTACTTGATTGAGAACCTCATTGTCTCTCTTATATGATCTTGCCTTTGGTGGAGGATTGAAGTGGTGGAGGACCATCTTGAAGGAACTTAGTTTCTCAGTTCTGAACTGTGCCAAAATGAAAGTTTGTAATTCATTCACTTATGTTGATTACATTTTAATATAAATACTCTTTTCTCGTCCAATTAATATCTTTCAAATATTTGAATTAGTATACCATCAAGCATATTGATTTTGATGAAGGCACTACGACATCTGTGATATCCCTGGTCTGTTGGAAATCCCTTGGCTCTCCGACCCTTTCTTAGTCTCTAACCATGTTGACTGCTTTTGACGGATGTTCCTTTTTCCCTCACAATATTCTTCTTGCCTTTTTGGTCCAGTTAGGTGGGAAGATGTAAAGGTGGATGTTGAAGTGGTTGATGCACCCCTTGACTATAACTTGTTACTAGGACGCAATTGGACTTCCTCTATGAATGCAATCATATCTTTTTTTTTCCATACTCTTTGTTTTCCTCACGATGGGAAGATCGTGACGATCGACCAATTTTCCTTTGTGTATGCTAGCCCCAATGCATCTGTTGGACCTTCGATCCCCGTGATTGACAATTCTCAACTGGTAACTAAGAATATTGGTGTCAGAATGTATTCATCCCTTATGGGTACCTTTGAATTCATGTCACTAGTTCACCATATATATGCCATGTCTAGTAGGCCCATTTCATCAGAGAGGTCCATTCCTTTTTGCACTTCATATTTTAATGATCCTTGGACCCTACCTTCCTCGACGATGTCTTGCAAAGGTCAGTTACATTCTGGAATAGCCATGTCACTATCGACAGTAGAGATTTCATATCAAGTTGTTCTTGACTCTTCCGCCGATCTGGATCTTGTTACCTGGCAGAGAGATGAGGAGGATCTTGTTATGGAGCCTGTGTGGGCCACTTCATCATATTTTTCACGTGACTACCTTGATGATAATTTTACTTCGGATAAGGCTATCATTGAGGCCATTATTGGTTCTGACAGACCCTGGGATGATATGCATCATCGCTCTTAATTTCTCTTAGAGATTGCTAGAATTGAACAAGATGATTTTAGATCTACTTTGAGCGATATAGTTGGTCACACCATAGTTTCACTTGATACACATGGAATTTATGCCAAAGGAAACATGGTGAGCATATCCCCTACCATCACGATCGATATCTCTCATAGTCCTGACAATATTGAAAATGTATACATCGATGTGGATTGTTCGCCAGAAGAAATTATGATACACACCGAACTCTTCAAGGAATTCTGAGATGTATTCGCTTGGTCATATGAAGAGATGCCAGGAATAGACCCTTGAATTTTCGAACATGATATTAAAACTTACAAAAATACTAATCTTGTTCGACAATGTCTTAGAGCTATCAATCCCTAAGAGGCCCCTGTTATTAAGGAAGAGGTAGAAAATTTGTTTAATGTTGGCTTTATCTACCCGGCTCCCTTGACTGAATGGGTATCCAATCTCATTCATGTGAATAAAATGAAAGGAATTGTCCCTATATGCATGGATTTTCATGACCTGAATAAAGCCTGTCCTAAGACAACTTCCCGACACCCTTCATCAATCAGATTATCGACGAGTGTGTGGGAAGCGAAGGTTTTTCTTTCATGGATGGTTTTTCATGGTATAACCAAATTCAAATTAAACCTGAGGACCAACATAAGATGACATTTATTTTCCCTTGGTTTACTTTCACATACCAGAAGATTATTTTCGGCCTTAAAGACATCGGAGAAACCTTCCAACATTCTATGACCTTCCCATTTCATGATCTGAAGCATATAGTCAAAGCCTATCTCGACAATATTGCTACTCACTCCGGTAAGAGAGTGGATCACCCTAAGCACCTTCGGCTAGTCTTTGAAATATGCCTCCATTATCACATCTGGTTAAACCCTCATAAATGCATCTTTTGCGTTAGGTCAGTTCATCTTCTAGGATTTTTAGTTTCTGAGACTGGGATCATCGTATATCCATTAAAGGTTGAGGAAATACTTTGATTGCCTCCCTCATGCACTATTCACCAACTTCAAGGCTTAAAGGGGGAAGATAACTTTTCACGACGGTTTATAGTGAAATATGAAAATATTACTAAGGGTTTCATGTGTCTCTTAAAGAAGGACACTCCTTTTATCTAGGATGATCAAGCCCAGGAATCCTTCGATGCTTTGAAGAAATCCTTGGTATCAACGCCTCTATTGAAGTCTCCATACTACATTAGAGATTACTTTATTTATGTCTTCATGTCCAAAGAGACGATTGGTATGGTGTTGGTTCATGAGGATGATGAGCTCCATGAGCATGTCATTTATTATCTTAGTCGAAACTTAGTCATCCCTGAACTCAAATATTCTCATGTTGAATATCTAGCTTTGGCTGTCATTCATGCAGTCCAACAATTACGACATTATATATTTCTCTGCAAAACTTCTTTGGTTACCGATTTCAATTCATTTCAACACAATCTTATGAGGTGTATCATAGGGGTAAAGTACAATAAATGGATTGTCATTGTACAAGAGTTCGATCTCGATTTCTCTTCTATGAAGTCCAAAAAATCACTAGTTTTCGCAGAGTTAATATATGACTTCCCTTATTTATATGAGGATGTTAGTCATGTTGATCCATTTTCGGATGAACACATTCTCCTTGTCTCATCGTCAGACCCTTGGTATGGAGATATTGTTCTCTATCTTCAAACATTGAAGTTCCCTCGGCATCTCTCGCGAGATGATCGACGACATATACGATACCAATCTAAGAACTACCTTATCATCGATGGCACTCTATATCACTGAGGAATAGACAATATATTGCATCATTTTTAAACTCATGAAGAATCTAATTCTGTTCTAAAGGAATGCCAAAGTGGGGCTTGTGGTGGTCATATATCTGGGCTTGCGACAACCCAGAAATTTTTGTGAGTTGGTTATTTTTGGCCATATATATTTAAATATTCCATCGAAGTGGTTAAGAAGTTTCACCCCTACCAGGTGTTCACTTGGAAAATTCGCTCGCATCCATCTCCTTTCCATCTAGTCATTATCGTCGGTCCCTTCACCAAGTGGGGGTTGGACTTTGTGTATTGCAACCCAACTTCGGTTGGGGGGAATCAACATATTATCATGGTTGTAGACTACTTTACTAAGTGGTTCAAGGCCATGCCTATATTTAAATCCAATGGTAATATTGTCTCCTTCTTCGTATTCAATAAAATTATAGCTAGGTTCAGAATCCCTAGTGAGATTGTCACTGATCATGGAAGTCATTTTCAGAATGAAACGATGGAAGAACTAGCATCTAAACTGGGTTTTAAGAATGGTCATTATTCCCCTTACTATCCCCAATAAAATGGAAAAGTAGAGGCCATGAACAAGTCTCTCAAGATCATTTTGCAAAAAAAATTCAGCGAGAGAAAATCTGACTGCCATATCATGCTTTATCCATCACTTTGGGCATACTGAACCTTGGTCAAGACTTCCACCAGTTTTTCTCCATTCCAGTTAGTACATAGTGTGGATTCAATCTTATCTATTGAGTGAGATATCCCTTCTCTTATATTGGTAGTGGCGCTCCTACCTGACACTTTCGATATCGAAAAACACTTCAAACACCTAGAGAGTCTAGATGAGCAACGTCGAGACACCTCTACAGTTTTCGAAGAAAATAAAAGGCGTGTCAAGGTCCAATATGATAATTTTTTTTATCATCGAATGTACACTGAGGGTGACTTGGTCCTTCTATATGATCAATCCAAAGAACCACTGGGGGCAGGCAAGTTCAAACCCATGTGGCACGGTCCCTATATTGTGCAACGTGTCTTAGAAAAAGGAGCCTATGAATTAGAATATTATGAATGGAACATGTTGGATGAGCCCAGGAATGGGCTCTATTTGAAAATATATTACACTTGAGCCCCAAGCTTGAGTGTAACTCTTTGTTATATCGATGGTGAACCTGGCATTCAACAAGATAGGAAGTAATTCATTGATGACGAGTGTAGCAGGTGTGTAGGTCGACAAGTGTAGTAGGTGTGCAAGTGCACAGG
>ML783558.1:1564720-1582703 GCA_009831015.1 Picea engelmannii | reverse complement strand
CTCACATCGCTCTCAATTCCCCATACCCAACAAATGATTTTCTTTATATAGAAAACATATAGACATTCATTCATAACTAGGATAGTCATCAAAACATATGAACATATAAACATAGATAAATATCCAAATACAAGTCATGAATTTATACATCTAATTTTTCTTTGAGTTTTGTTTTTTTACATTCATAAAATTGACAATTGCAGTATCATAATCATCCAAGGACATTGTATTTCATGTGCCTTGTCCTTCTATTGTTTGTGTGCACTCATGTACCATACTTCAAGTACGTCACTGAGAAGGGTTAGTTGGCATCTATTCAGGGTCATGAACTGGAACAACAAAAATGATCATATCGATATGTTGAAATATAATTGAAATAACTAATTCATTATTTTGATTAACATTACACTATTGCTCTTTACCTGTCTCTGTAATTGGGACAGTTGGTGCGTTAATTTCATGTCCACTTGGTTGCTCTTGCATTTCACCCTCTTGAGCTACATTCTCTTCAATTTTGAGAAGATAATATATAAGTATAAGTCAGGAAATAAATATCTACAATCACAGTAAATATTTTTAATTATAAAGAAGACATATCGGAATGGGTACTCTGCTCTACACTATTACTAGACATGTGCACCCTTGTATGACGCGGTGTTGGCTAAATACCGTTGGATTCACTAATGCGGTAGCATTGTTGCTTGAAAACAAACATAAATACTTAGTTAAGGGTGATATAATAAAATATGAATAGACTTTACAAGCATGCTACTGCGGTTTCCTTATTCATTTGATTTACCTGCGTGGCTAGGGAGATAGGAGTCTGGCCCAAGATTTTTCTATATTCAATCACACTTTTAAAACCATGCTTGTAATCAATATTTAGGTCCTCCTCGATGGCAGTAGTGTTGAACATATTTAACTGCAATGCATAACACCATTAAAAATACCAATAACAAAAACATATATTTGTTCGCTACTGTTAAATAAATATTAACCATAGTTAATCATTTAAATTTTACTATTCAGGATTTTAGTTTTTCGTAGCCACCCTGGCCTAGTTTATGCCGGTCGTTTTTTTCCACTCTGGCCTTTGTTTCTTTGGAGGTGTCCGGTAGCCTACATATGGAATTTTTGAAAAAAATTAGATATCGTAATTGTTACTTAAAACAGGAAAGAAAAACATAAATGTTCATATTTCACTGATAATATGACATGTGTTGTACCTTGCTTGACTAGCTCATGGTTGTCATCCTTGTTTTTTAAACAAGTTCTCCTTTGCATCATCTATTAGCGCCTTCCACTCTTTCTCGGGAACCATGGGAGGGTGCTCATGCTTGAGGTCTATTTGCAATTTCTCTCTATACTGGGCCCTAGTATATTTTAAATTCTCGTCGACTAACTTTGTAACCACTTTCTTGTTGAAAGTGTTGCCGAACAAGTTTACCATGTGATCTATTAAATCATCTTTCTTTTTGCTATCTTGTCCATTCCACCGTGTGCGAATGGTGGGGCCAAACAACTCCAATTCTTTGTCATTTAATTTTCTATAGAAAAAATTGTTTCCTGCAGAAACGTGTTATCCATTAATTTATAATAATCTCAACAAATGTCCATTTCGATTTCATGAAAAAAATGAATCAATTAATTAACAATTACCTGCAATATTCTGAATCTTGATCGGAACACATGCATCATCCACCAAAAAGGTGACATCTAGTGATCCGGTGCTTTTAATTCGTTCTGATCCATGCAAAATAGTATCTTGTCCATCTACAGTATGTTCCTCTTCAGAGTCATGTGGAGTCCCAGGCTCCGGCTTATCATGCTCTAGCATGTCATGCCGGTCAAAATCATTTCACTCATCAATGGATTCGAGGGGAACCTCAGGAAGCTCAAAAAGCCTCACTTGCACTTTGCTATGTCGACCTTTTTTTTGCATTGGACCATCACTGCTACCTATACCAGTTGCAGGATCGCCAGGTTCCCCACGCACGGGGTTTAAAAACTCCTACAACTGGAAAAATTTACTTTATCAAATCATATACAAAATATAAAACAAAAAAATGGATATGAAATTGTCATAGCTAATAAAAATATATGAAGATGCCACTTACCCCAAAATTAGTTATTTTATTTTGCATCTCTACAATTCTTTCCCTGTCCTCCTCTGTCAGGGGTATGTTGCTAAGCAAACCTAGATATTATATGTTGGCCTTCTACAAGGCCTTCGTTGCATTTGTCATTGGGTCAGTCGAATAAAATATTTCTTCCTCATCAATATCCTCTATGGGAGCCTTCCCATGTTGACCATGCCACAATACATTGATGAATAAAATTAATGAGATGAACTTTAACAATTGAGAAATTTAGTTGTTGTATTCATAAGTTGTTTCTGTATTTAACATTTACTTGGTGAGGCACTGCGGGTGCCTTTCCAAAGTCACCTTGGACAAATGTAGCAGGTGATTTTTGGAGACGGTCACCCTAAACAGATGTTGACACAATAAATCAATCAACAAAAGTTATGAAATTCACCTGTAACATTAAAAAAATGAAATATTGCAGTAATATCAAAAAAACAATAACACAATTTCAGAAATTTAGTTGTTGTAGTCATAATTTTTTACTGTATTTAACATGTACCTGGTGAGTCACTGCGGGTGCCTTTACACAGTCACCCTGGACAGATGTAGCGGGTGATTTTCAGACACAGTCACCCTGGACAGAAGTTGACACAATAAATTAATCAACAAAAGTTATGAAATTCACCTGTAACATTTAAAAAATGAAATATTGGAGTAATATTAGAAAACAAACAATAAAATTTCAGAAATTTAGTTGTTGTAGTCATAAGTTGTTACTGTATTTAACATTTACCTATTGAGGCACAGTGGGTGCATGTCCACGGTCACCCTGGACAGATGTAGCGAGTGATTTTTTGCCACAGTCACCCTAGACAGATGTAGCGGGTGATTTTTTGCCACAGTCACCCTGGACAGATGTTGACATAATAAATCAATCAATAAAAGTTATGAAATTCACTTGTAACATTAAGAAAATGAAATATTGCAATAATATCAGAAAACAAATAATGAAATTTCTGAAATTTAATTGTTGTAGTCATAAGTTTTTACTGTATTTAACATTTACCTACTGAGGAAAATTGGGTGCCTTTCCACGATCACCCTGGATAGATGTTGACACAATAAATTAATCAACAAGAGTTATGAAAGTAATTGTAAAAAAATTATGCAGTAAAAATTTGAAATATTGCAGCGATAAATGTTAACAATGATTGATCAAAGGTAGAGTTGAATGGTATGTAATATATTTACCTCCATAGTCGCACTCCCTCCATCTATTCGATTTAAGTTGTAATCGATAAACAACTCTTCACCTGGAACTATTGTTTTTGTTGCACATACAAATATATGATTTCCTTCGCGTGCCTCAAATATGCAATTCAGTTTCTTAGTTGTTGCCACTGGTCGTGTACTATTTATAAAGCTCGCAATGTTTCCAGTAGCTTTTGGCCTTCCATCAATATATATAGTTGCCCCTTTGTTTTGATTGTTATCTAGTAGTTGTATATAATTTGAGGCAACTCTATATCTCTGCATACTTTTCATATATTGGACCAACATCAACCAGTGATTGTATTTGTATAATGGTCCGACATACCCCATCAATTTAGTTACAGTTCCATAGCCGACCTTTATGCCATCCATGGAAAATAACCCCAATCCATGTAAGGACGAAGGAGCAATGTGATACATCCTCCCAACGATGAAGAAATCTGTGTCCACTTCAGATAGCTCCTTAGGTGCCCATCGTTGCACTAGATGTTTATACCTCAAGGGAAACTCAATGTCACCTATTCTCTCAACATCATAATTACACGACCCTCCATTGGAAATAAAAAATTGCATGCGAGTACTAAATCTTTTCCTTTCCTTTTACAACCTAGTTGATCTAGAACCGGTAGATATAGTACAACACATCTCACTTTCAACCTCTCTTAGTATATCTTGATCATCACTCGAGGAAGATAGATCTGACAGATACCTATTTGGTGGTACCTACACTCATTAAAACAAGAAGATAAGTTATCGTGCCAATATACATTTTTGGTACCAACACAATTGCATATAGTTTCATTTAGTTGCATAAAGTTGAAATTGCCACACTTATCCGTCATATAGTTGCATATAGTTGCATAAGTCAGATATAGTTGCATAGTTGCATAAGTTGCATATAGTTGCATAAGTCGCATATAGTTGCATAGTTGCATAAGTTGCATATAGTTTCATAGTTGCATAAGTTGCATTGTTGCATAAAGTTGCATGTTGCATAAAGTTTCATAAATTTGCATAAGTTCCATAAAGTTTCTTAAGTTGCATAAGTTGCATGTTCCATAGTTTCATATAGTTGCATAGTTGCATATAGTTGCATATTTTCATATAGTTGCATACGAAATTGTTGCAATATAGTTGCATATAGTTGCACACGGTTAAGAACATGTGTTTCTTCCTAAGAGATCACACATTCAAATCTAGAGGGGATTAGGGTATGTATAACTCCGTACACTTTAGTGGTGAAATTTGGACAATCAATGAGGAACAATAATTGGGTTGTAGGTCTAAAGGATTGTCTCAACTATTGTGGAAATTCTAAGCATGGTTTATCTCCAACCATCCTACATGAGAAAGACAATGCAAAACATTTTCTTCCATGAGACTCCTCTCTCTTCCTCAGGATATGACACATATGAGACTTTTACTTAGACCAACCCAAAAGTCAAAGATTGATGGGAACGTTGTAAGGATACATAGGCAAGAAAAGATAGTACCCCAAGGACAATGATAAGGCTAAATCAACCAAAAATCCCCTTTCCTCTTCCCCTATTGTGGTATCATAGTCCCCTTGTTTATCCCTCAAGAAATAATTAGGGTGGATTTATATTATTGTGTGTTTCCCTTTTTACAAAACCATGAACTTCTTAAAAGAAATATACCCACCACATTGTAAAGTTATCCCACCACTTGGACTCTTATGCATTCACTAGTAGGGACTTGGCCTTGAGATCCACACATGGAATATTCACAATGCATCTCACATATTTACAACATGGGATCATTATATCTCAGACCACATGGCTTGATTCTTGTTTCATAAACTATATTAAAATAATAATACACGATTTATTATATTACAATTAAGGGGTCAAAACTAGGATATTACAAAAGGGAATTCAAGTAGTGCATTCAAGTATATGCCATTGACATTACGACATGTTTAGAGAAGTGATGTCATATAACACAAGGGGCTTGCAAGTTTCCATCCAAGGATTGAGGGATTTTTTCTCTGAGAAGCTCCATGGTAAGTGTTGTGGGATTGGTATATGGAAAGGTGATGCGATAGAAATATTAATCTTGAGCATTCAAGTATTGTCTCATGTCTCATTTATGCTTATTGGCATTGTTCCCTATCACTAAAGACATCGATCAAATTTTGAAGCAAGATGATTTATTTGATGGCATTTTATGTATAAGTGTATTTAGTGTATGAGGTGACCTTTACCATAAAACAATAGTTAATTGTTAGATGGTTTTCGAATGCATCGATTATGAAGATTGAAAATCATATAACATGGATGAAAATAGCGAGTAAATTTGTCAATTTTAGGAAAACAATGTTCTATGTGAGAGCAAAACTTTAGCCTTTCTGGCTAAATTGAATATGTGAATGTTGAAAGAGGCTAGATTGATGTTTTTTATGCATATGATCAAAATGCAATAGATATAATTTAATTATTAGGCCCTTTGGTACAAAAACATTGTTTTGTGTCAAATAGGGCATTTGACCACTCTATTATCGGATAAATTGGTAGGTGCGTACACTAACAGATCTCCCTAGATCCACCTAAATCTAGAACAAAACAGGACAGGACACGACTCTTTCTCTAAGTTGCAGTCATTGAATCTACTACTAAGAAGGAATGAGTGACATACCTTTATATCACTTCCTTAGGTCTTTGTTGTCCCCACTTCGCTTTGTTTCTCTTGTGAAATCAGGTCCAAGCCAACACAAACCAACCAAAGTGAATATAGAAAAGTATATTCAATGTCAACCTATGCATATGATCAAGGAGTTATGCAATAAAATAAGAGTGATTTTATGGGAAAGAGACATGTTGTTGTATTATATTAAATGAAAGTATATGATACAACCAGATCACCTTGATGTCGCAAGCTTCATTTTAGTGACCCTTGGTTCCAACACACACACTTGCTCTACATTTGCATGAAGAAGACCCAATACAACTTGATAGACTGAATAGAGTCTTCAAGCTTCTGTCCAAACAGAGTTCTTCACACAATTCTTTCACCAATTCTTCATTCAATATTGCTTAACCTTTTTCATGAGAAACCTTTCAATATATAGGAGAAGGGGAGATGGTTAAATGGATGAGGATGATCCCACTAAATCTGAGAATTCAGTAGAATTCCAACCATACGAATTCCAACTCATTTTCTAGAAGATTCCCTTCTAGAACCTTCATGACCTCTTCTCTTTTCCAAGCTTTGAAACAGGTTCACACCCTACCTATAGAGCAGACTGTGAACAGTTCGCACCCTAAGTTTGGGTTGCCTGCGAGAATGAAGGATTTTTGCACCCTATAATATAGGCAACCTGCGAACTCATCTTAAAAATGTGTTTTTTGGAAGAAGACAATAGTCACTTTTCTCAGGCAAAAAGTCCTTGCGGGAGCCTGAATACATCACTTGTAGAGACATCACCAAAGTGACCAAAATCATGTGTAACACACTCACCAAAAACCTTATCATATACTCTACAGATTAAGGAAAGGAAATATTTCTCTTTGATTTCATTTTCTTGATAAACCCTTAATTTCCATGTAGTAGTAATTATATTTTTTTTCTTAATGACAATTTTATGCATAAATCAATAGCCTTTCAACCACTCATGACCTTTAATGCCATGAAGGCTCAATAATCCTTGAAGGGAAGGTCTTGAAGGGAAATGGAATCTTCAAATTTGATCACTAGAAATTAGTGCTAAGGCTTGTGTTGATCTTTAATAGAAGTTGTTGAAATTAATGATCCCTAACCAATCTCCAAAATTTCATATGTTTATTGGATCTTTTGTGGAAAAACTTGCATAAATATTGAAAGTATGAGGTGATTAACTTCTCATTAACAATGTGGGATGATCTAGAATTAAGGACTTTTCCTCAAAATTGAAACATCTCATGGATTAGTAAAGCTATGCATGTCTATCCTCATACTCTACAAGACTTCTCAATCCATCTGAATATGTACCTTTTTCATTTGCTACTACATGTTCTACTTTAGCACTTGATAAGGAAATGGTGGGTTACTACATGTTTTGCTTTACTACTCTTACTAAATTTAAGGAAATGGTTATAATACAAAAATTTACATCCATAGTAAATTTTGTGTTTCTACTAGGATTTACTGCCCTCCAAACTTTAAGGGGATTCTTCCCAAATCTAGGAGATTTAACACAATTCAAACATCAATTTTTATTTATGCCCCAAATAGAATTTTCAGAACTTTTGTGCTTTAATTAATTTAGACCAGTTTCATGTTTATGTCCTAATTATTTTCCCTCAATAATTATTTATAAGGACTTTTAATGTTTTCCCATATTTGGAATTAATTCCTAAAGTCCACACAAATCTAATATCCTCTAACTTTTCTGGAAGGGAATTTGAGGACATACTAAAATGGAGCACTATTACACAGAAAAATCACTCTCTCTTCTTTCAAAGGTGACATATATATGTATTTTTTATTGTTCAGTCATCAATTCCCAAGCATGCAGTAAACTGTGCAACACAATCAACCGCAACATCCACTCCGAGAAATCCTATTCTAGCACACATATAGTCAAGAGATAAGAAATTAAATCAAAAGAGTTTCAACT
Organism: Picea engelmannii; assembly: GCA_009831015.1. Taxonomy (NCBI): domain Eukaryota; kingdom Viridiplantae; phylum Streptophyta; class Pinopsida; order Pinales; family Pinaceae; genus Picea; species Picea engelmannii. The sequence goes on along the minus strand of ML783558.1, from coordinate 1,574,729 downwards.
AACACATTCTATTTATTTTTCTTAAATTTCTCAAGTCACTTTTGTCATAAATTAAACTTACACAGCTCTTAAAACACAGTCTGTAATTTTCTCTAAACTTGACACTATAGAGATTTAGCCAAAAATATATTTATCTAGGACCCATAAAATGTTGCAACTGCTAACAGGGGTGTCCTTTTCCTTCCAACCATAGGCACAACAACTCTTGGATGGATTTACTGTTGGCCACCCCCTATCCAAGTCATGATGCTCTAAGAGAGACTCTTCCTTTTGTTCAACAACAACTAGGGACAAAGATCGCTCTCCTCTTCCCATAAGAATGTAGCAGATCATTTCTCTCTCTACCAAGCAAGGGGGTCTGCAATGAGTGCTTCCTCAGTCACTCATCCTCTCTGTGACATCGTTTATCATCTTGGTTAGGAAGCGTTGCCCAACAATTCCCATACCTAGAAAAAATCATTTTTCAGTTCTCTTCAAAACTGGAGAGATGCACATGCTCTCCCTCTTCAGAAAATGGTCACCGGACTCATTCCTCTACCCCTTCCCTCTCTTCCCATGATTTTCCTTTTATTTCCTTCCTTCTTTAGCAAGATTTTGTGGGCCAAATCCCCCAATTCATGGGTCATCCTAGGATCCTGTAGATGGGTACTATTATGCCCATGCTTCTGAGGCAAGGAAGTTCTGGTACAAAACCCATTCCTGTTCATAAATGTGGGAAGCTAATATTTCAACTACCCACTTCCTCCATTAATCACAATTATAGAAAATGGGAAATCTGAATTTTTCTTGAATTTTAAATTGGCAAGCGAAATTTTCTCATTGTTTCCTTCTCATGGCATCATGAACTATATAGGCAATCCCCCTCAATAGTTGTCCAACATTTTCTTCTTTACATTAGCAGCATAAATATTTACACTATTGTTTTACCAAAATATAGTTATATTTACAAGCTAGGGGAAATAGTGGTATTACAATCCCCTCCCCCTTAAAGGAACATCGTCCTTGGTGTTCTTTGCATCTCAGCAACACCATTCATGCCTCATGTTTTATCTTCTTTAGCGACATTTCCTTTTATCCGCTTGGTGCTTTCCGAGACTCTTGGCCTTTGTCACATGCCTACAATGTTTTCAAAAAACAAACATATTAATCACAATTTCATGCAAAAACATTTAACTATTGTTCAAAACTCAAGGGGAAATATTAATATTAGCACAATAATTATCTGTGCAATTTCATGGATCTGCATATAGTTGTTTTTCTTACTAACTTGCCCCATTGTTTTCCTTGACATACCCATTGTGTGCATGATCCCAACCAGTAATTATTTGAAGTCTCCTCTTCCTTGCGGTCACTCACCCACTAGGCCCAAGATCAGGCATCCCCTTCTCTGTTATACAGTCCCTCGAGCGATCCATATTTCCTTGTCAATGCTTTCTCACACAAGAAGCGTTTTAGAGACTTAATTAAGTCTTACAGCCAAAGCGTCCCTCTAGCTTGTGTTACCACAACACAACATATTCTATGGTGATAATGGATTATCACAGAGTTCTCATGTCACAAAAATAGTCTTCTCCATGCTTTCCATATTGACAACCATCCTCTGTCCCCCCAAGACAGATATTTCATCTCGCCTGTATCAGTAACCATGAGATGTTATCATCAATTCCAATTTAGAATTTTCTTTCAAATATGTCACCCACAAATTTCAAAATTCCACAGTTTTTATTTTCAAATATGTTCCACACAGGAACTAGATTCAAAAGTATGAGATATTTCTTCTCATAACAGTTTGTCTTAGCAGGCGTCGATCTTCCTTATGGGCTTTACTTATGCTTCCATATCCAAGACCCTTCTTCCTGCAACTCCATCTTCACATTGCCAAACAAGTTAGTTATCATGCACATTATATCTTCCAAAATGTGCATACTAAAAGTCAAATCATTTTCATCTATTCAATAACATAAAGGAAAAGGAAATATCATTCTTTACACATGCAACATTTCAGCATACCAAATTTTCCAAATGCAATTCAAATATTAAATGACTTTAATCAACGTGTCAATGTTCATGGCCACATTCCTACCCAATGCACCCTTGCATTGATTTCAAGTTTTCCACACTTTATGACAAGCACTTTACCATGGTGTGTTGGATCTCAACTAACCTCTTCACCATATGGCTTATTCATTCTCATTCATTATTACAACAAGATTGTGCTTCTTGCTACAAACTAATCATGTCCTCAGTTTAACAGATTATAATATGAAACCTAAGTTTCATATGGTTGCATCTAAACACTTCTCTCCTTACTGGTAGTGAGTGGTGCCAATACTCATGGCCACCCAGTTCATTTCTTTAACACCCTTACAGTTCAGATAGAGTATTGGAAGGTCATTCTTCCTTATTGGGAAGTCTATAGATAGCTCTTTTATGCAAGTATGCATTTCAATGTACCCATGACACTATTGATTCATGAATTTTCTAGCAAGGATTCTTAATCATCCTTGACTGACATAGATTTCCTTTCTCTTTATTATTCAAATTCTTCTTTCCTGAATCTTACCCTGCTTGGGTAGCAATGGCATAACATAACCACTCAAAAGTATTTTCATATAAGTAAGAAATTAAAATACTTTGGAGGGGATTCTCACCAAATCCCTTCATACCCTATGCTACACAGGAATGAACATTTTTATACATGTTCTAGCTGCCAACACCCTTTTTCTGATTTTTGTTTTTACCTCATCAATAGTGTTGCATGGGCTCCCAAAGTCCCTTCAAAAATATTTCAATAGAAACCTTCTTGCATTTATCCTTTACCAAAGGTTATCTACCATTGGCAGTTGTCCTTTCCCAACAAATCCAATCATTTCCTACACAACACATGCATTATCACATTCCAAATCATGTCAGTCATCGTGTTAACTGAAATATATGTATCTAAATCAGTAAAGAATTTTTAGATATGCCCCAACATATATTTATGCATTGTATCACATTACCCCCAATGTTTTCACGATTGAAAATATAATAAAGTCTCTATATGTCTCTATTGTCACACATTTATCACCATTATCATGCTAAAACACTCACACAAAACAACATATCATCTCCTCATCCTAGAGAAACAAAATACAAAACAAGAAAAAAAGGAGTTAAGGGACTCTTCCCTCTTTCCAACTCTTTCTACATAGTCTAGACTTTTTAGCTTAATTGAACTATTCCCAAGGCTGCACTACCTTTACACATTCATTCCTTTAACCAAATTTATACTTCTTTGTTAATTTTTCTTTCACTAGTTGTACTTGTTCCCACAGTTGTTCTTTTAAGGATTAAAACTCTATTAAGCAATTCATATTTTTAAAGTGAGAAACATATTCCTCCTTGTATTATTTTTCTCTTATGCAATCTACTCCCTGTTGGGGTACTTATTCTCTTTTCCTTGAGTAGTCTTGGTTAGGTTCACCTTAATCTTCTTGGATAATCTAGTATGCTACAACAGAAATATTTTTTTCACAATGAATTATGAACATGTGCATTCCACACATTACTATTTAGACATTGGAATAGTCAGCATTCACTTGTTAGTCTTCCATTCATGAATTATGTCTTATAATGTAATCCAGGATTCTTATATTGTTACACGTCAAAAATCCTCACTTTGATAATGTACTATTATCATTATTGTAAGTGTCGCAAGTGTCGTAAACATTTCATTTTCGTCCTGCATGTGTCACATTACGGATGACACCATAAGAACACTTGATACACCCTATAAGACATGTTAGAAAAGGAAAACACATCATTTGGCAAGCTTATACATTATTTTTCCTTGGGAAATTATCATCTTTTAAATGAATTTTTGGAGATTCGCGCTCCCCGGCTATCTTGCAGGGAGCACTAGAGCTCCTTGTACACTTAGCAGGGAGCACTATAGCACTCTGTTTCCAGCATTGAGGGAGCGATGATTGGTTGAGAGATTCTAGGGGAGAAATACCCCTTATCTCTAAGGACAGCTAGAAAGGATCCAAGTTGGTTTGGCTCGAATTCAAGCTTCAGGTTGTATCTAAGTTAAATACCACAACTGATGGAGTCATATCCTCAACTTATCCCAAATATAACTAAGGTAGCTGAGCCTCCAAAGCCTATAAAAGGAGGCATTTTCATGGTGAAAAAGGGGAGAATATTAGTGAAATGTATTGTCATTATGATCGTGGATCTTTCGAGCAAGGGATTGGACAAAGAGGACTTGGTGAGGTTTTTGCATCTGCATCTACAAATTGTAAGTACCTTGTTATGTTCTCATTAATATATACTTGGCCTGTTTCTTTCAAGTTTGTGTACTATTGCATGGGCTTGTCACTTCTTGATAAATCTAGTTTGAACTAATCTTGGTAGAATAGGAAGCATTCACTGTCTTTGTTGTCTACTGAATTTCAGAACTCATTAAAGGGATTGAAGATCAAGTTCAGCCTAGACCGAGCAATGACAAGCTTCAGAAAAAGGTAAATCCTCTTTTCTTCCTCTTTTGATTTTGACTAGTTTAGTTGCATTTAAAGGAATGTTAGCATTTTTCTGTCTTGGTCATAGGGGTCTAGGATCCAAGAGGTCATTCACCTATCCGTAGGGGAATTTTCCTACAACAGAAATTGGCGACCATACTTGGGAGTAATATTTCAGTTTTGGTTTCTTTCCTTGGTTTTGTCTTAGTTTTTTATCGTCTTCAGATCCTGCTCACGGTATTTTTCTCTTTTATACATTTGTTGTTAGTCCTAAATTCATCTCACACAAATTGATGATCAAGCCTTCTTGAGTTTTTTTATTTTCTGGGTTGATTCTTTTTCATTCTCAGAAACCAACGCCCCTCTTTCTTTACAGCTAGAGCATTGATTTCAGTATCAGTGCTCCCCTGCAATGCTTTAGGGAGCGATGTAGCGCTCTAGTTTTGTAAGACCTGAGCATCGATTTTTCTCCTTTTTGAGAATTGTTGGATACTTGTGCTGGGTATAATTTTTCGATTTCTTATTATGATTAAGACTTATTCTGTCAGCTTGTGTCTTCTATCAAGCCTGCAACCTGTTTCTTTTTAAGATTTTTTTATCTTTGTTTGGATTTCTTTAAAACTTTTTCCTTGTTTTGAAAACACTCTTTCTCTTCGAGATTTTGAGTTCATTTTTTATACTTTCTCGTTCATCTGATCATTTGAAGGTTATTACAAGGAAACTCATAGATCTTTGTATCTTTCCAAGAAAGTTTCTTAAGTGAGTTTTTTTTGTTTTTGGCTTTCTTTTTGAAAAGTTTGGATTTGTTTTTACTTCTTATTTGATTGTTGTGAGAATGTTATTTTTGTTTGTATGGTGCTTTCTTCCAATTGTCTAAAACTGCAATAGTGAAACCCTTTTGGCATAAGAAGAATTAAGTTAAATTAATTCATATTCATATTCAAACAAAAAGATACCTTTTCATGATTGGTTTTTGGATATTAGAAACAATTTCTGAATAGTTTAGCATTGAATTGGATTATTGTTGAAAACATTGCATGGAATTTCCACATTTTTGTGTTTGATAGTGAAAGAAAACTCTTCTCCTTCCTGTAAATAAAAGTTCATTGAAAGAAATGTTTGCTTATCATTTTTCTTTTTCTTCTTTGGGATTCGAGTCGTAACATCACTAGTTTCACTCTCATTCACCTCTGAGTAAAGAACAACCACTAAAATCAACGCTAATTAAAATCAATCTAGAAACATTTTCTTTTTAGATTCTTCCACCAACATTAGACTAGGATTAGCGCTTTGGATTAGGTTTTGACTACAACTCTCCAAAGCATTCAAAACAAAACTATCATCTTGCGATAGGGAGAGTAAATCCAATTTGTGTATAAGCATAGCTGGGATCCCCCTCTCACACAGGGGTTACGCACGAGGTGAAGTTCGGGAGAGCCACAAAGATTGTCCCTCCGAGGTTTAACCGTTCATAGTAGTAAGATCGTATATTGGGGGTTCTTCTGGAGGTCCAACTGTCTTCATTTGGTCTCGATGCTTCGTGAATTATGAATCCTTTTGAGTTCCTCTAGAGTTCTGTCTGTCCATTTGTCCTCAGTTCTCTCAAAGGATTTCAGACTTGTTATCTTGCCCATACGTTCAGACTAGACTGTCGATTGTACCCACCCAAAGGCTGACTGTGAGTTGGTGTCCTTAGTAGCCATAATATTTAGGGTCCTCACACAAGGTGACGGTGACTTTGTTGTACCTGAGACAGACGTTGGTCAAATTCACTCGGGATCCTTGGAGGGTAAATCCCCGATTATTGTGTGGAAGCTTGCACCAAGGTGTAAGTTCGTTAAGCAGGTCGCCAACGTAACTATTCCACCCGCTCATATCCTATCCCCTTCTCAATATGATCACCCGATGTTGGATTTGATTACCAACTAGTATGGTCATCGAGAGAAGGTTTTGTTTGCTTGTTGGTTCTTCTAGATTTTTTAGCGTGTGTTGTTGGTTTATTTAATATTTTTTTCAAGATTGAGACTGTAGATGATAAAGGTCTTCATAGATCATGTAGGATGAAAAGGTTGACTCTGGAAGGCTACGAACCCTTACCTCATAATTCACCTAAAGACATTTATCGTGAAGAGGTACAAAATCGCTCTGACGCTGGAAGCGTTGCCACTCCTTTGTTAGAAAATCCTTAAAGCACCTTGGTTATAGTTGAAAATTCCATTCCTCATACTACCCATGTGTCAAAAGCTCCTCTCGAACCACTTCTTGTTCGATTGGACTCGTTCGATAACATAATATAAGAGGAATTTCAATGTCTACCATCGAGGCCATATATCGAAACACAGATGGAAGACACACAACGTGATTATGATGGGTACATAACTCATGTCCGATCTGCTGGCATGGAAAATCCACAACAGACACCTGTTCGTTCCATATGGAGGACTCCATCGAGACGTGATATTTATGAACATTTTAACTTTAGTCGACCACCTCTTGATCCTCATGACCCTCTTGCCTCTGTTGATGTTGAGGAAATATCGTCCAGTCAGAGTATTAAGAATCCCATCGAACAAGTAGTCGATCTTACTACTACGTCAGCACAAATCCAACTTAGTGTTGGAGTTGTAACACCTAATCAAGCACAAGGTACTTTGACTGTTACTCCCACCACTACACCTTTTCACACTACAACTCCCTATGTTTCATAGAATCCTGTTGGAACACATTTACATCAGAGAATGTAGACCCTTTCCATATACACACAATCAACTACGGGACAAATATCGACTGGGGGGGAACCATCATCTAGTGGGTTTGTCCCTCTCAAGGGACAACCACCCTTGCACATACCTATCGGGAGGAAATCCCCTTTTATTGGTCAAACCATAGTTGTCACACAACCTATGGTAGGGGGGCAACCCCATTTTGCCGGAAACCCTTCACAACCCTAGGGAGCACCTAAAGGAGGTACGTTTAATCAAACTTACCAGGGGGGGGAATAATACCATAACCCATAAGGAGAATTACCAAATTATGTTCCTTCTGGATTGTATTTTGGACAACCTTATCCAGGTGTCTCAAATCCCACCTGGGGTCCTCAAGGAAAACAAACTTATCCTCCCCAAAGGTCAAATGTTTACCCTCCACAGGGACAAAATGTTTACCCTCCTCAAGGGAAAACTATTTATCCCACACAACCTAATCAACCGACTTATACTCCTCAGAATCAACTGGGTTTCCCTCTACTCATGAATGTTCCTCAACAACAATCGAATCCTGCCTATACCGGTCAATAATAACCATTTATGAGAGGGCCTACTGGATACAATTACCCACCTCAACTAGTTTATGGCCCCACTGGTGTCCCTATGTCGCATCAGTATCACCCTTAGGTTAACCAATAGTTACCATTTCTCACTACACTCGATCTACCAAATTTGTCTCGGTTGAAAAATGATCCCATATTACATTCTCCTTTCTAGCCAGTAATATCTACTAAATTACCTTTTGACATCCCCAACTTTGATGGTAAACCTAGGGAAGACCCGAAAAACCATGTTATGACATTCCATATATTTTGTTCATCAAACTCACTAATGGATGATTCTATATTTTTGCATCTTTTCGAGTGCACACTCACGAGTTCCACAGCAAAATGGTACATTGAACTTCAACGTGGTATATTTCAAGATTTCAACTCCCTAGCTATGGCCTTTCTCACGCATTTTCAATTACCCATCTGTTACGAGACAGGTACTGAACTCTTAACCTCCCTTCGTCAAACAAACTCCGTACATATCTTTGATCACATTCATGAGTGGAGACAATGGCAAAGGTTGATTAAAGCGACTATTCATGACCAATAGCTCGTGATGTCGCCATGGGTGGTGTGGTCACTAAGGAAGAAGCCATTACTCGAGCTCAGTATTTAGATTTGGTTTACTCCCAATCTGGTACACTGTATGAGTTAATACCAAATGCTCCATGTAATTCTACTGATCCATCCAAACCTTCTTCCACGACACAAGTGGATGGAGTCATCAGTACCATCAAAACCCAATATTCATAATAATCATCTGGAACGACTAATCGCTTTGTTTCTGCACCCATCACCAGTTTGACTTCACTCTCCTCTACCTCCCCCCAGACTCAAATATCTAAGGTGAATGTAGTTCAATCTGCCTCTTCGCAACAGTCTCGAGGAAAGAAGAAAACAAAAAATAAACTCAAAAGAATAATAATAATAATGAAAATCCAAAAACACAAACTCCACCACCTGCTCCTAAAATGAAACCACAGCAAAAACTGAAATTCCCATGTCTCATATGTGGTGAGGATCATTACACCCGAGATTGTCCTCATTCTGACGAAATTGAAAACCTTTTCAAAAGGAATTCTCAATCCATTGTGTTAACACATCCTTTTCCTCAACAACAATCCATGGTTTCTCAAGACCTTGCCCCTCCAGCAGGGGGTAATCCTAGTCATCCTCCTATAGAGGAATCCTCGTCGACTGCTCATATTTATATGTTAAATGGGATCAATTTAACCACTCGCACCACAACGTATGACACACCAGCTAAACCTGATAAAGAGAAGTTCACTAATGGTACCCCACAAGATTCATCTCCCACCACTGTTATCCTCCATCTGTGTCACTTTAGATTGAGAAACCCACTTTCAAATCTATTTTACACCCTCCCAAGAACACTATTTTCAAATCAACTTTTAATCCTAGTTCATGTGTTGCCCAAAACTACAACATTGTTGAATATTTGGCTCAAGTACCGTGTGTTATCTCTGCTCTTGAAGTTCTACAACATTGTCTAAGTCAACGTAGAATGATCTTGGCCGCCATTAGCGCAATTGATCCTGAGTCATCAAATAATATCACATTTAACCTTGATAACTTCAATTCACGACTTTCTCACAAGCTTGCTTTTCAAATTGATGTAGTTGCTCATAACCAACACATTCACCGCACCATACTGGATGAGGGAGCTTCAACTTGTGTCATGTTGTTATCATGTTGGAAAGGATTAAAATCACCTACACTTAATCAATCCCCTACCATGTTACGAGCATTCGATGGGTGAGGTTTTCATCCTCACAGACTCCTACAGTGCTTAGTTGTTCATTTGGGAGGCAAGACTGTCTCTATTGATGTAGAGGTAGTCAATGCTTCCCTTGATTACAACTTGTTTTTAGGAAGAATTTGGTTTTATGCCATGATTGTTGTTGCTTCAGCGGTGTTTCGATGTGTACAATTCCCCTATCAAGGTAAAATTGTTACTATCGACCAGTTAGATTACTGCACCCCCAACGCTCACACTCCTGCCACTAACAATATTCCTTTCTTGGGAGATAGTAAGATCACTTATGAAAGTGTTGGTGTAGGTCTTTTAAAATATTATTCCCTTATGGGTACTTTCCCTGCACCACTTCCTCCCACCACACAACACATTTCCATGATCAATATGATCTCGACTATGGCATATCAATCTTTC
>ML783558.1:1523499-1555082 GCA_009831015.1 Picea engelmannii | reverse complement strand
TCTCCCCAATATCCTATACTTACCCAGGAAACTACTTTCGAGGAGTTTTTTGACAACATCTCTTCTACCATTATTATCAATATTTTGACCAAAGAAGGTATCGCGGAAAATATTCATCTCGGTGCTAATTTTTCACCCAAAGAAGTAGAAGCTTACACTACTTTATTTAAATAATTATGCGATGTCTTCGGTTGGAGTTATGAGGAAATGCCATGGATCAATCCATCGATCGTTGTGCATGAGATAAAAACTTACCCAGGAATTAAACTTGTAAGACAAAATCTTTGCCCGATTCATCCTAACAAAACCGCATCCATAAAGGCAGAAGTTGAAAAACTATTGAAATCTAACTTTATCTATCATATTCCCTTGACAAAATGGGTTTCTAACATCGTTTTGGTTGCTAAAAAACAAGGGGCCATTCATGTCTTTGTCGATTATAAGGATCTCAACAAGGCTTGTCCAAAATACAAATACCCTACACCCTTTATCAACCAAATCATTGATAATTGCGCCAGCAGTGTTATATTTTCCTTCATGGATGGATTTTCAGGATATAATCAAATTGATATTCTTCCAACTGATCAACATAAGACGACCTTCATCTTCCCTTGGGGGGAATTCTCTTATAGGAAACTATATTTTGGCCATAGAAATGTTGGTGTTAATTTCCAGCGGGCCATGTCATATGCCTTCCATGATATCAAACCAATTGTGGATCCCTACCTTGATGATTTACCCGCTCATTCGTCCACTCGACAAGACCATATTGGTCATTTACGTGCCATTTTTCTTCGATGTAGGTTTTAATATATCTGTTTGAGCCCTCACAAGTGTATTTTCATTGTCGAATCAAGTCCACTCCTCAGATTCATCGTCTCCAAAGATGGGATTAGGGTGGATCCCTTGAAAGTAAAACCTATTATGGCTTTATGTCCTCCCAACAACCTAACCCAACTACAAAGTTTGCAAGGGAAAGAAAAATTTATTCATCATTTCATATAAAATTACGTCGAAATCACTAAAGGATTTATGAGATTGTTGTAGAAATGCACTCCTTTCATCTGGGATGACATTGCTCAACGCTCTTTTGATTCTCTTAAACACGCATTAACCCACACACCTCTCTTGCATCCTATGAATTATGCATGAGACTATATCCTTTATTTTTCTTCCTCTACTTCGACTATTGCTATGGTGTTAGTTCAAGAGGACCCTAACGGTGACGAACATGTGATCTACTATCTGAGAAAGAGTCTATCCGATCCTAAGCTCTATATTCACACGTTGAAAAGTTGCCTTTGGCAGTTGGCATTGTCGTCCAAAGGTTTCACCATTACATCCTCTTACGCACAACCACGGTCATTGCAGACTCAAACCCCATGTACCATATCCTTACATATCAAGTCCTTGGGGGGGAATATTCCAAATCGATCGTTATTCTTCAAGAATTCGATCTCGAGTTTGCAAAATCAAAAGCTAAAAAGTAGTTGGTTTTTACGAAACTTATCTATGATCTTCCCCATCATGCTAATGAAGATACCGAGCCCAATGATTCTCTTCATGATGAATCTTTGTTCCTCATTATCACGTCAGATCCTTGGTATGTAGATATTCTTCTCTATCTTCAAACCCAACGTTTCTAGACTGATATCTCCTGTGAAGAACGTCGTCGTATTCTCCACCATTCTAAATGCTACCTTATCATCGACGACACTTTGTATCCCCATGGTATTGATACTATCTTATGACATTGTTTAACCCACGATGAGGTTGAACGCATTTTGAATGACTGTCACCTTGGAGCCTATGGTGGTCACCTTTCTAGGATGGCTACAACCCATAAAATCTTATGTGCCGATTATTTTTGGCCTTCCATATTCAAAGATTGTATTGAGGTTGTCAAACGATTCCCACCTTGTCAAGTTTTCACAAAAAGGCATGAACCCACCTTGCTCTGTTGCATACCATTATATCCATCCACCCCTTTTCCAAATGAGGCATCGATTTTATGCAATGTAAGCCTAACTCAGTCGGGGGGCACGATTATATCATTGTTGTCATTGATTATTTCACTAAATGGGTTGAGCCTATGCCTACATTTCTTAACGATGGTTGTACTACAACTCTCTTCATTTTTAACCACATCATCTCTCGCTTTGGTGTCCCACAAGCCATTGTCACTGATTAGGACTCACATTTTCAAAACCACATGATGAGTGAGTTGCGTGTTAAGTTGGTTTTTCGCCACAAAAACTCATCCCCCTACTATCCTCAAGAAAACAAACAAGTTGAAGTTATCAATAAAGTCCTTAATACCATGATTCAATGCATGGTGGGGGGAAAATAACTTCTTGGAACTTACAACTTTTCTTCACCCTCTGGTCTTACCACACGTCAATGAAAACTGCAATTGGATTCACTCCATTCCAGTTGGTATATGGCGTCGAAGCAGTGTTACCAATCGAGTGTGAAATCCCTTCGTTGAAACTCACTGTAGAACTCCTGCCTCATACCTCTGCTGAAGAGGAACGATTCTTATATTTAACTAAGTTGGACGAAACATGTTCTGATGTTGCTCTCATCAATGAGACATATCAAAAATGAATGAAGATTCAATATGAAAAATTTGTTCAACCTCGTACTTTCACAGAAGGAGACCTAGTCCTCGTTTATAACCATGCTCACGATAAGCTAGGGACAAGAAAGTTATAACCTCTGTGGCATGGACCCTATATCGTAAAATGTGTATTACATAGAGGTGCCTATGATCTAGTTGACTATGATGGAATATCTCTTGGTGAGCCCCGAAACGGGCTTTACCTAAAGAAGTACTATGCATAGAACATATGGCATGTCTGCTTTGTACACTATTGTACTATTTTTTTTATTTGGTGTGTCTTTTCTCTTGCATGTACAAGTTTTGGTTTAGCCACTTATAATCTGTCTTGTGATTGCATACGTAGATAACATATCCCTTTCCCATATTTGTCGAGCTTGCAGATGGAGCTAGTCGGCACACCCAGAACATTGCTTCTGCAACTTGGGTCATTTACCACTCTGATGAGTTGGTGAGTTCAGGAGGCATTTTCCTAGGATCGACAACTAATAATGTGGTAGAATATCACATTGTCATTAAACTTTTAACTGAGGCTTCCTCTCTAGGTATATCTCATCTGGTCATTAACCTAGATTCTCAACTCGTTGTTTGTCAGCTTAATTGAGTTTACGTCGTTTGCAACCCTATCCTATTGTGTCTTCACCTAAGAGTTCGTTGTATTGAAAGAATGTTTTAATTTACACAATACAGAGACATACCAAGATAACTCAATACAACATCGGATTCGCTTGCAAATTTGATTCTGGATCGGTATCTCACGCATAGATAAAAAAAAAAAATGAATCACATGTACATAAAAGCATCACACAAGATAAATTTTAACATCATTGGCACCACAAAACTCGGATATATATATATATATATATATATATATATACTGCGTGATAGAAAAAGTTTGTTTACATCAAAAAGTACATAATAGGGGAAAATTTGGGCCCTCATACCCATGCTATCATCATGAAAAGACTGAAAAATACATGGAGGATCCTAGTCCTCCTGCACCACGTTGTGCTCCGAAAATAACACCACTGTAGAGGCCACTCATCGGAGAAAGTGGTTCAAACTCTCAAGAACCCCTACTGTATACCTTTGTAGATGAAGAGGTATGTCTTATCTCCTAAGAGGAGGGATGCCCATAGTTAGACCTCGGAAGTTCCTCTCAACCTCCCGAAGTCCCCCCACTACCACTTTATGCTCCATAGTTATCTGCACATCTCCACGACACCCTAGTGTCAACATATCTGTCAGACATGTTGCGCCTCTATCTGCATGATGAAACAAAACATCTGCTAAGATCCCTCATTGTACACATAAAAACAATATAAAATATAAAATCAAAAATATATGACAAGGTTTGGTTTCATACTTGACACATCCCAGTCAATGCCCTCTGGCAGCACTAAGTCCACACTGCCCCGGAAATCCACTCTCGCATATGGAAAGTCCTCAATAGCAATCAATTGTCTTCTCCACCGAACGAAGAAGTTAGCTATGAATTTGAACTCTGAGGCCTCGTTCCCCAATATTAGGGACAAACTTGTCCATATTTCCATATGTGGCTCGATCACCGGTCATGCTATTAGCGTAATTTGTGGCTGCATCTAGGGTATTCACTCCAAAAAGAACGAAACCAAGAAAAATATATAGCCAACCTATTTTTTCCTCCCAATACTGCACTTTGTGATCTACTTCTTCACGTTCTGAAGGAACCCCACACTCCAGTTAAATAATATGGGATCCACACATTATAGAGAATAATACATTTGAGATTTTGAAGCAAAGTGTGGACTCGTACTACCTGCCAAGTTGGTAATGGAAAATAGAATCGATCTCAATGCCAAATCCCTCACATCCTTGATCACAATCCATCCCCCAACTAATCGAGATCCTGGAATACAGTGGTCAGTCACATATACCTCGGTAGGTTGAGGATTTTCCCAATTCCTGGAAAAAAGGATAGGAGCCCCTCTTCTTTAGAGGTTGTTCAAAAAGTACACATTGTTGAGCTCAATTTTGACCAGTTGTGGTCTAATACAGAATGCTTATTCGACATCCTCCCATAGTCCAATCAAGTACTCAAGTAATAAAACTTCTTTCTTCATTTTTTGTAGCTTGAAATACTTGAGGAGGCCACAATTCCTCAAAGAAACCCTTTCTTGAGGGTTTTTCAATGAAGATTTATCTTCAAACTCATGTTTGCATTTCTTCCATTCAATCATGACTATGATCCGTACAAAATGCAAAAACAACCATTTAAAATCCTTTAGTCAACCTCTTATAGAAAACAATTGGGTATTTTTATCCTAAAAAGCAACAATGTTTTTGGTTTTGTGTCGATGCTCCCCTAAGCTTATTCATAGAGCGCTAGCCCTCCCTAGGCACATGCACCAAGGTGCCAAAAACTCAATTGGAGCTCCCCTCACCCCTTTGAGGGAGCGTCGATCCAGTTCAACGCCTAGGGCTTCCTAAGGAGCCCAGAACACCCTAAAAAACTAGCTAAAATACAATTTTAAACCATAAGAAATGTTTGAAATGGTAAGGTGGCCAACCTAGTATAGATAGAATCAAAAACCGTTGATCACGGCTCATGTGCTCACAGCTTGAAAATTGTCCTCCAAAGGTTGAAAATTCCAAATCTAGAAGAAATTGGTGAAAATGAAATGGTAAATGAAATTTATAACCCTATTTCACTATTATAGGGTTGATATTTTGCTAATATAAAGTTTCTTTTGGGTTTTTAAATCTTTTTGAGGAGTCACTAATACCTTGGATGCAAAATTGTCTACATTTGCAGGCTTGGAAGCAGTATCTTTTTCAACAAACCTTGTAACAATGACGAGCACAGTCTTTGTTCTTTCTCACACTTGAAAAAAAACATGAGAATTTAACCGAGTAGACTTTTATCTCCTTTTCATACTTGTAAAGGTTACACAAAAAAGGAAACCCCTGGAGTCTCCTTTAATCTCTTTTCAGACTCTCTAAACATGAAAATATTGTCGAGTGATCTTGCTTCCTTTCACACACATTTAAAATGTTTTGAAAGGGCATCTACCGAGTAGCATTTTATCTATTTTTCGGACGTCGGAGACTAAAATTACGAAAAGGACAACCCTGGAGTCATCTTTAATTTCTTTTCAGATTCTCTAAACATGAAAACCCACTGATTTTTCCTTCTCTGGACTCGATAAAATTACACATTGAAGGGCGCATATGTGACTCAACCCTTACTTCTTCTAGTTCGTTAAAAAAATGAAGAGGGACTTACCGAAGGTGAGTTATATCGAGCATGTGTTATCCTCCTCAAGCTCATAAAATAAAAAAGAGGTACTCGCTATCTGGATGGGGGGGTAAATTAAAGGAAGCAAGCCAAGCTATCTTTTAGAATTGTGACAAGTCACTCTTGCAGTCACCCTTGAACACAACACGTTGTTTCTACCTGCATCTTGAACACTTGGATAACCTGTTGAACCTCTGCACTGAACCAATCCTTTGAGTTTTTCACTCCTTTGAATGTCACAATATCCACTGCATTATGTTTTGGTCCATGTTACATTTATACTATCGAGTCATGGTGTGCCTCAATGTTCAAGGGAAGTATCCTCCTAGACAGGAAACCATCGCAAATTTCCAGTTTCAATACCGTTGTCAGTCCATACTCTTTTGATTCACCATATTACATCTCTATTCCAGTTTCGTGTCGATGATGGGGGATACATCAAGGCCCTCCTTCAACGAGTATTTTCCTGTCGAATTCAACACATCATCTAGGAATTTGACTTAGAAACCAATTAATACCTTGCGACCTGCATGCCTCAATGGCATGCCGCCTCACCTCCGATAGTGGGTTTACATCATTGGCCTCTGATCAGATGACTCTACAAATTTTTGACTTCAGCTCATTTATTCACATTCGTTGGTTTGTACTAGGGTACCTTGGGAGTCATTGACACCACTGGTGATTTCCCTCGTGCTTGTTAATGGTTTACCTCATTGACCGGTAATCAAGTGGTTTCTACCATGTTCGACATCAAAACACTTTTTCACATGGCTATATTTGTACTACATCGAGATTAGGACGAAGACCCTGGGTTGAGATTTCACTTTGTTATTTTCTTTCATGGGCTGTGAACGAGATCTTTCAAGTATATTGATATATTGTTGCATAGATCCACTTTGTATTGGTCCATGTCTATGTATTATCATTTTGTATATCCACTATGTATTTCTCGTGGCTATGATCAGTTCATGTCATGGAGGTATAGATCCACATTGTATCTTTGGTGGGTATACCCTTAAGTTAGTATCATTATGGATTTGCAGTGTATTTATTGGTGGCCATACCTTAAGTCCTTTGTCACTCAAGCATAGGTATGCTTGCCTTGGGTTTGAAACATATGATAACATTTGTTTGATGGTTGTTTGCAGCTTCTACCAATTTCTCTGACTCCATACCCTTGCTTCAAAAATCTACAAAGTGCTTCAGTCATCATCTTCCATCTTCTAACTTTTCACTTTGGGGGGAAATATGTTACAGATCAAAATTCCGCACTTCAATAATGTCCCATTATCATTATTGTAAGTGTCACAAGTGTCGCACTTTTGTCTCAAGTGTCACAAACATTGTATTTTCATCCTACATGTGTCACATTAAGGATGAAACCATAAGAACACTTGATACACCCTCTAAGACATTTTAGAAAAGGAAAACACATAATTTGGAAAGATTATACATTATTTTTCCTTGGGAAATTATCATCTTAAAAAAAAAATTGGAGATCGATGCTCCTTGATAACTTGCAGGGAGCACTAGCGCTCCTTGTACACTTAGCAGGGAGCATTATAGGGCTTTGTTTCCAGCCTTGAGGGAGTGTTGATTGGTTGAGATATTTCAGGGGATAAATCCCCCTTATCTCTAAGGACAGCTAGAAAGGATCCATGTTGGTTTGGCTCAAATCCAAGCTTCAGGTTGTATCTAAGGGAAATACCACAACTGATGGAGTCATATCCTCAAATTATCCCAAAGATAACTAAGGTAGTTGAGCCTCCCAAAGCCTATAAAAGGAGGCATTCTCATGGTGAAAAGGGGGAGAATATCAGTGAAAAGTATTTCCATTTTGATCGTGGATATTTCGAGCAAGGGGTTGGACAAGGAGGACTTGGTGAGGTTGTTGCATTTGCATCTACATATTCTAAGTACCTTGTTATGTTCTCATTAATATATTCTTGGCGTGTTTCCTTCACATTTGTGTACTATTGCATGGGCTTGTCTCTTCTTGATAAATCTAGTTTGAAATTATAATCTTGGTAGAATAGGAGGCATGTAATGTCTTTGTTTTCTATTGAATTGTAGAACTCATTAAAGGGACTAAAGATCAAGTTTAGCCTGGATCGAGCAAGGACAAGCTTCATAAAAGGTACATCCTCTTTTCTTCCTCTTTTGATTTTGACTAGTTTAGTTTCATTTAAGGAAATGTCAGTGTCCAATGTTAGCATTTTTATGTTTTGGTCATAGGGGCCTAGGATCCAAGAGGTAATTCACCTGTCCGCAGGGGAATTTTCCTACAATATATATGGATAGGATTAAGTCCCACTTCCCAATTCTCAACAGTCATTAAGGTTATGATTATGTTATCTTGACAGAGTCTTTACACAGTTCCTCCACAGGGAACTCCTTCAACTTGAAACTCTTTCGTTGCACATCCATCATTATCTGGAGTGGCCTTAACTTCATTATTTCAGAGGTTTACTCAAAATTCCATAAGGGATATAAGCATGCATATTTATTATGCATATATATATTGTTCATCCACACATATTCATTGTTATGTTAAATTACATTCATAATGCACTTAACCACATGCAATCCTTACAGTATAATCATGTTTCCCTTTTATCATGACAACAGAGCATCCCTGCTCATTTATTCTTTCAACAATTTATTCTAGCTTTTCCCGAGCAAATGGGATACATCCTCCTCAAGTTATTATTCCATCGACATAATCAAACCCTACAACATAGGGTTAACCATGCATCCATGGCATTGCTCATTATGACAAGTACACATATTGCATCACAACCTACTTAATCAAGCAATCATATTATACTTTTAGGCATGTAAACATATATTCGTATATATGTAGGTGCATCACTTGCACCCTTTTTACCTCATTCATTCACATTGATAATTTAGTTTTAATATTAATAGTGTTGTTTAGTGATATATTACAGTCAATCATATGACTAGTCTCTTAGTCATAATTCATACTGATACTACCCTCTCTACATGGAAACAACCAAAAAGGGCCACTTTTTCCCTTTCTATTGTAAAAACCTTCCATAAGTCAGAATTCATATGGGTAGTTATTGTATTACCCAAGGCAATAAGATAACCACTTCTAGTATCTTCTTCATGCTTCAATTCATTCTTGGTAAACAGATCTCTACAATGTAATATTTTTCTAAACTCCCTCTTATTTTTATCTGAGTATACCAAGCCATATCCATGTGGCTACCATCCATCTATGGATGTAAATATGATCCACTCGTCATATAAAGGTGTTCTGACACCCCCTTAGTCAGACCTTGCATCAGTCTCTCATTAATCCTTGTAGTCCTATCTTAATAAGGTAATAGGCCACATCATTATCAGAGTTTCATTCATTTTGTTAACTCCTGTCGACATAAGATCATTCTCATTTAAAAACTCCATCAATAGACCATACCTTAAAACCCATCGTAAATTATAATATGTCTAATTTTCATGTTTAATATGTTTCCATATTCCTTCTAGAATATCCTTGTGCACCAAGCATTTCACCTATGCATGCAGTGAAAACATATTCCACTTTCTTACTTATTGCATGGGCACACCCTTAATTTATTAGGGATATGCACTCCCTTAGCACATTCATGAGCTCTTGAACTTTCTCATGTCACTTTACTTATTTCCTGAAGATTATTCTCATCCTATAGGGTTCCTTTTTACTTTGTTAGAGGGGTTATCACAATAGCAGGTTTCATTTAAGACAATATAGGTAAATTGACCTCACATATTTCCATAAGGCTTCTAGACATGGGGAAATATAATCACAAGGCCTAATCTCTTATTTAAGCAACAATTGTGATTATCGAAGGCTTCATAATCCCACATTTGTAGGCAACCTATTCAATCCATTCACATCCAAGTCTTTCTATTAGAAACTATCATCATAATCCCACTCCTATAGGAGTGGTTATCATTCCCCTGAGGTATAAATATGATTCTTTTGCTGCAATCCAGCAAGATTCATTTTTTGTTGAGGAATTCCAACCAAAATTTAAATATTCAATCCTTCTCCTTGAGGATCTTATGCAGGTAATCTCCTTGGGATAGAAAACACTCTCAAAAGTCTCCTCTTAGCCATGCTAAACTAGTCTCATGAATTTTCTTCGGCCCATCCATCCCTAGTGTTTGAATATTTCTCTGATAGATAGGGTAGGGTAGGGTGTCCTCCCCTTTAAAATCTTTCTAATAAAATTTAATTGACTCTTTCATGAGCCCAAGTAGGCCAAGTGTTATTGTTTTCTCTGATACCACTATGTCACACACCTAACCGCTAAGTAACTTTCTAAGGGATGGGGTATAAATTTTTTCTCTTAACCTAATACCCATGGCCCAATAATTATTGAAGTCTTTACATTCTTTTTTCCCTCTTAGAAGTAGTTTAACACCAACTCAATAAATTACTCGTATGATAATTATGAGTAATTATATTATAACATTCTCCAGATGAGGTGATATTGGAGAACATGTGTCAAGAGGATTGGACAAGCAATGACCACTGCGGAGCTAGCCATGTGATAGATGCATGCCTCCCCCTCCTGCCACCATCATGCATTTAAACCAACCTCGCATGAGCCAGGGCGCCATTAATCTTAGTGTGCCCTGCTCTGGCTATCCATCCCTTTGATGGATCAGAGCCATGGCACAAAATTTACTCTGCGCATGTGTGTTTTCCTCCACCGACGATTTTGGTATTATGAATTGCACCAGGTGCATTGGCAGCTTCATTATTTTGTGGCCAAACCCTCCAGTAGATTACTTTCCTCCCAGCTACTCCTACGCCACCCATCCTTCTCTCTTGTGCGTTTTATCCCCCACTGTGTCTCATACATGTCAAGACAGAGGGGGAAATCCAAGCAAGGCACGACATGGCAGCCCAGTCGACCACGCATGGCTATCCACCCCCCCGCCTACACTCTTCCATACCTCTTCACCCTCCTCATCATCCTCCTTGTTGCATTCAAGCCACAACCTCAACAACTTACCGCCCCTCTCCTCACCTTATGCATGCAGGCCGGAGTGGTTTGATCTCTCCGAGAATTCTTTGGGATTTAACCTAGGTCCCCTCAAATATTTGGCCTTTGCTTCATAGTAAATCCCAGTCGCTCCTCCAAATTCACCTGCATACATGCCAACTCAATTGCCCCCAGCCTGACCACACTACGCCCAAACTCAGAGTGATGGCTATAAAACCATCCATGGCTCTCAACAATGGCCTCACTCTTGTGTTGACTCTTGCACCGACTCTGCATCTAAATTGCAAGAAGGCCTTGCAATGCTGCAAGGCCTAGTATTTGAGCTACGATGAGACTTAGATGACCTATGGTTTCGAATGGAGATCCTATATGGGAAGGCAATGCAATTCCTACAAATGCTCTCAGCATTGTAGGGTGTTTTCCACCCTTCAGTTGGAAAAGCAAATGCAACAGAGGTTGATCCACCAATTCTGGCACCAACTCCTCATGGGACTACAAAGGAAGATGCAACACCAGTCAAGGAGGAAGAAATACCACTTGGGGACCCAATGCCCAGTGCCACCTCCATGGATGCATGGCCACACTACATGCCTACCACCTGACACAAGTGTCTCTTTGCATAGGTGTCTCTTTGTTAGGTTAGAGGGATGTCTAACTTTTATTTTTCCACATATGTCCTATAGTCATATTTTGTTTGTTTCAATTTATGTCAATTTTAGAAGAAAGGACAAGCTAGTCACCCATAGGGGGCTGTAATTTTTTTTTTAACACTTGTCATGACTGGTAATTTAAGACTTGGTTTCTGGACGGGCTGAGTTGGTTTCCCTTCAAGGCAGTTCAATGTTTACATTATGAAACAAAGCGACGATAGTGTAATTTATGATTTTGGCAGGCTTTTTATACAACTTACTTACAATATATATATATATATATATATATATATATATATATATATATATATATATATATATATAAATGGTAAAAAGGATTAACTATATTCAACCACAAATTATCGTTTTATTGATTATATTATAATATAATTGTAATTAATTATATTATAATATGATTAATTTATATCAAAGTGGCACTTAGGATTATTAATATCCATTAATACCTAAGCCTCTAGAATTCGACGAAGATTCCTCATCGGGATTTTATGAACCCAAATTTCCCAAACACTGAAATTCCGAAGAGGGTTCCACGTAGGTTATATTATAATGCAATATGATATTAATTATACTAAACTATGATGTAAACAAATCACATCAAACATTTATCATAATCAATCACATCAATATAACCTCGTTTAATTTAATTGTGTTTAATATTCATGCAAACTTTGGAATGCAGAGAGGTAGGTTCGGGCCTTCAACCATTTTAGCTTGTTCCCTCTATCATCCCCGAACATCCAGAGTCCCGAACTCCCAGAGCTACAGAGAGGATCCCACTCATACCATACCTTTGTGAAAATTGTATTTATGATATTGTCATATAATATAATTAATTCCATGTTTATTATAATATTGTGATATGAGAAAATAAGTTCGGCCTTCGGCCATTTTTCTCTTACGTTCTATCTTCCCCAACATCCTAGAGCCCTGAAGCTCTGAACTCCCGAACCCCTGAAATCCTGAAGGGTCCACGCTTACACGTAACTTCGCATTAAATATTAAATTGAAAAGGGTAAAGAGGGTTTGTAATTTATTATGTGCCAGTATCACAATAACTCATTTAAAATATATATAATATTATATTACATGTTTTTGGAGATTGCGCCCAGGTTTACAAGGTCTCCAATATTTTATTAATATTTGAAATAATGGAGAGAGAGAGAGAGAGAGAGAGAGAGAGAGAGAGAGAGAGAGAGAGAGAACTCTGGTTCAACCCCCTTCGACTCTCCCGCACATCCTTTATACTCAATTCTCCTGGAGCCTCAGAGTCCAAAAGCTCTGAAGTGACCCCACTTGCACACATTACCACACCATTTAATATTCAATATTATAATGAAAGAAAATATATTCGGGTCCACCCCCTTCGGCTCCCTGGCACCTCCTTTATACTCAAATCTCTCAGAGCCCCGGAGTACCAAAGCCTCGAAGTGGCCCCACTTATACACCTTTCCACATTATTTAATATTTAAATGGAGTTGGTCTCATTCACTTGTAACCATTTCAATAAACCTTAATATAATATAATATATTATATTATACCCCTCGAAATTTACGCCCATGTTTTAAAATTCTCCAATAAATAATTTAATATTGGAAAGGAATGAAAGATGTCTAAGTCCTCACCTTCGGCTCTTCCCCGCAATTATTCATTGTTTAAATAACCCAGAGTCCCAGAGTTCCGGAGGGGACCCACTCATATTACAACGTAATATAAATACAATGAGTAATTTTGAATTATAATATAATAAATTGCAAATAAAGGTTTGTTTTATTCAATTAGGTTAATTTGATCGCAATTAACTATAATATCATATAATTGATTATATTTATTTCCTTTGCAATGTTTGTACAGGGAAAAGTAGGGTTCGGGTCTCCGACAATTATAGCTCATGAGATCCATCACCCAAACATCTCGGAGCCTTCGAGCTCCAAAATCTCGGAGTTCCGAAGACTATGAGAAGGTTAAAGCATTTAATCACGGTTTATTCCCTATTCTCTTTGGTCACGGGTATTTTATGCTCGAGGGGCTTTAACCTACATTTTCCTAATAATATTAATAATAGTAATAATAATAATAATATGTATATGTATATGTATATGGACATATATACATATATTTCCATAGTTTTACTCTGTTTTAATAATTTTCTTTTACAAAAACATAAGGAAAGGAAAAATACAATTTTCCATGCTTTATAAAGAGATTTAATAAAAGTTTATATTCCAAGGAGATTTCTCCATCCTGGAAATTAAAATATAATTATAATCTCTCCCTTGCCATGGGTAAATGAGTAGAATTGTATTTCCTTATTACCGTGCTTTACTACTCTTACTAAATTTAAGGAAATGGTCCTAATACAAATATTTACCTCCACAATAAATTTGGTGTTTCTACCAGGATTTACTACCCTCCAAAATTTAAGAGGATTCTTCCCAAATTTAGGATATTTAACACAATTTAAACATAAATGTTTATTTATGCCCCAAATAGAATTTTGAGAAATTTTGTTCTTTAATTCATTTAGACCATGTTTATGTCCTAATTATTTTCCCTCAATAATTATTTATATGGACTTTTAATGTTTTCCCATATTTGGGATTATTTCCTAAAGTCCACACAGATCTGATATCTTATAACTTTTCTAACATGGGATTTGAGGACATACTAAAATGGAGCACTATTACACAGAAAAATCACTCTCTCTTCTTTCAGAGGTGTTATAGATATTTTTAATTTTTCAGTCATCAATTCCCAAGCATGCAATAAACTGTACAATACAATCAACCACAACATCCACTCCCAGAAATCCTATTCTAGCACACAAATAGTCAAGACATAAGAAATTAAATCAAAAGAGCTCCAGCTAAGACATTCTCTTTATTTTTCTTAAATTTCTCAAGTCACTTTTGTCATAAATTAAACTTACACGGCTCTTAAAACATAGTTTGTAACTTTCTCTAAACTTGACACTACAGAAATTTATCCAAAAATATACTTATCTAGGACCCAAAAAATGTTGCAATTGTTGACAAGGGTGCCCTTTTCCTCCCAACCGTAGGCACAAAAACTCCTGGATGGATTTATCACTGGCCACCCCCTAGCCAGGTCATGATTCTCTGAGAGAGACTCTTCCTTTTGTTCAGCAACAACCAGGGACAGAGATCTTCCCACGAGAATTTATCAAATTTTTTCTCTCCCTACCAAGAAAGGAGTGCTTCCTCAGTCACTCATCCTCTCCGCAACCTCATTTATCAGCTTGGTTAGAAATCATTGCCCAACCATTCTCATACCTAGAAAAAAATTATTTTTCAGTTCTCTTCAAAACTAGAGAGCTACACATGCTCTCCCTCTTCAAAAAATGGTCACCATACTCATTCATCTACCCCTTCCCTCTCTTCCCATGATTTTCCTTTTATTTCTCGCCTTCTTTAGAAATATTTTGTGGGTTAAATCCCCCAATTCGTGGGTCATCCTAGAATCGTGTAGATGGGTACTTTTCTTCCCATGCTTCTGAGGAAAGGAAGTTATGGTACAAAACCCATTCTTTTTCATAAATGTGGGAAGATTATATTTCAACTAACCACTTCCTCCATCAATCACAATTCTAGAAAATGAGCAATCTGGATTTTTCTTGAATTTTAAATTGGCAAGGGAAATTTCATCATTGTTTCCCTCTCATGCAATCATGACCTGTATAGGCAATCCCCCTTAGAATTTCTCCAACATTTTCCTTTTTTACATTAGTTGCATAAATATTTACACTATCATTTTAGAAAAATATAGTTAAATTTACAAGTTGGGGGAAATATGGGTATTACAATGAAATGGTGTGGGATGAAATACGGTGGAATGGTGGGTGGTGAATGGGTGCAACCACTATGGATGGATGAGATGGAAAAGGTGGTGGGGGTGGGTGGTGATGAACCCTGGTGACTTGTACCAGTGATGGTAGTACCATAGGGGAGGAAAGTGGTATGCCAAGAGTCGAGGCAGGGTGGCCAAGGACTGAAATTTCCCTGTAGCCTACAAAAAATAATGGGATGAATGTGGGTAGTGGTGAATGGTATGATGGTGGTACTAGTGACATGGAAATCAATGAACCAACTTGCACACAAATTTATAATATTTTGGTTGTGACAAAAATGTCAAATTAAACCAAAATAAGATAACAAATTTCACATTTAAAATGTGAAACCTGTTTTCCTATTGAAATTGATTCAACCATTTATATTATGGTTTATATATCACCCAATGTGCAGATAGAATAGGAGTACAAAATTCAAGTCACAATTCTTTAACTTGTCTCACTTTCCCTACAGTGCACTCACCTAGTCGCCCCATCAGACTGTGAGCGCACCCTAATGACTTGCTTAATTGAACTTCCACTTATTTCGTCACAATCCATTGCTTTGTTTTATACACTAGCACAAGGCACCCTACATATTTTATTTTGCACCATTAAAAAGCAAATAGATTTGTTTTATCACACTCCATTGTATCATTCTCTGCACTAGCTCAAGGAACCATGCAATCATTTCACATTCATCGTCGCACTGCACCACCAATATCCGTCACTCCACTTCACGATCATGGATAGGAAAATCTTCCACAATCTACTTCATTTCATTTTTCTTCGTCGTACTTCACTTATGAACTGCATCATAGGTCATCCCCCTGTCGATCCAGCTACAATTATCTATTATCGCCAAGAATTTCTTCACCAACTGATTATATCTACAATTGAATCCTAGTTGTTGATATTCTTCTACACCATTGATCCTTTCATCCTTCAGTCCTTCTGTGCACTTTTTTTTTCATCATTTCATGACTTCCTCAATCTATGTGTCATACTTTGTGCCACACTGTCTATTATTTCGCACACTTTTGTTTTCATCCTTTTCTGTTATTGCAAAATAACTGGCCATGTCCACGACCACTTTGACATCAATGAAAACATATCTGCAACAAACTCCCCCTTTTTCATTTATGGCAACCAAAAGAGCCTAACTTCCAAATCAATGGCCTTTATGCTAAATTTCCCCAGCCCCCTTACAATGTGTGCAACTACCAAATCAATGGCCTTTATGCTAAGTTGTGCACCCTTTCAATGTGCACAGCAAACTCCCCCTTTCAATGTGTATCAACATTCATATTTGTTGGTTTTCATTTTCTACTCTCCCCCTTTAACAACAATGAAAAAGAGAGACTATGTATATTCTCCCCCTAGGAAGATGGACCTCTATAAGCCTATGATAAAACATGCTCTTAGACTCTGTACACACATAAAACCACCCTCAATTAGAATATCATTGAGAACCATTGCAAACTATTATTGTGCGCATCTGCACAAAAGAAAAGTTAAATATTAGCAACAATATCACTTTCCCATGATACAACATAAAATGGGGCACCTATAGAAGTAGTGAATTGTGTTCTTTACTGAAGTAAGGAAGACGAGATCACACCCAACCTATATCTAAGAGAATCAAAGGATTCTCTTGGTAAGGGCTTAGTGAAAATATCTTCAATCTTCTCTTTGGAAGGATATTACTCTAATTTAACCACCTGATCTTGAACCCATTCTCAGAGAAAATGATATTTGATTGGGATATGCTTGGTCTTAGAGTGTTGAACATGGTTTTTAGAGATATTTATAGCACTTGTATTATCACACATGATGGTGGCATGTTGAAAGGAACTTGAATATACTTGATTTTTTTTTTATCCACAATACTTGAGTACAACAAGATGTTGCAGTTATATATTCGTCTTTAGCTGTAGAAAGGGAAATGGAAGTTTTTTTCTTGTTGATCCAGGACACTAAATAACTACCAAGGAAGAATGCACCTCCACTAGTGTTTTTTCTATCATCAATACTCCCTACCTAGTATGCATATGTATAACCTCTGAGAACGAGGTTTGTGTCTTTTGGATACCACAAGCCATAATCAACAATTCCTTGCAAGTATCTAAATATTCTTTTAACTGCAAGGACATGAGTTTCCTTAGGATTGGATTGAAACCTGCCTACCAAACCAACTATTTCCATTATGTCAGGCCTTGAAGCTATGAGATAGAGTAAATTTCCTATCATATACATGTACATGGTTTAGTTTATTTATGGAGCATCGTCATCTTTGTTAAGTTTGCAGTTGATAGTCATAGGAGAGCCTACTGGTGCGTAGTTTTCCATGCCAAATTTATTCAATATTTCCTTGAGATATTTACTTTGAGAAATGAAAATTCCTCTTTCTGATTGATGAATCTATAGACCAAGAAATAAAGAGAGTTCCCCCAACATATACATCTCAAACTCTTGTTGCATTGCAACTGCAAACTTCTTACTCGTTAATTCAATTTGGATTCATTGGAATGAAGAACAAACTTCAAGGAATTTCTCTTTGTCTACCAACTTAATAATATTCAAGTATATGCTTTTTTCTTGCTTCATATTTGTTTGCACGTTGGGTTGGTCCAGTTCTAACTGCTTCATCTTTTCATTTTCTGACTTGTTAGGTTGACTGTTGTTTTCCTTGAGAGCATTGACATAGTTTATGGGATTCTTACTAGTTGGCATGATGATGCTTGACTTACCTTTGACAACGTTTGAACTTTCCTTGTATCCTAGTCTTGCCTTGTCATTTGGTGATCTTTGATTGCCAAGAATGTTATCTAGAATTTCAAATCCTCTTACAAATTTGATATTTATTTGAGTCTTGTACTTCTCAAGATATTTTCTTAAGGATACAATTTCTTCTTCTAGTTTGTCACATATGTTCTCCTTTTCTTTTATCTGATTCATCAATATTTCTTCCTTGCTTTTGGCCTCTTCTAGCTAGGTTTTTAAGATGACTATATATTTTCCAATCTCATCATCTTTTCCTTTATAAATTTGTAAATTTTCTTTTCTTAGTCTATTCTTTTTCTTGAGTTGGGAGATTTCCTCCAAATAACTAATGTGTTCCCCTTCCATGCCGACTAAAACTTCACACACTTATATGTATGTTTTTACTTGATCAGGTCTTTGTTTCTCTAAAGCCATAATAAGTTTTTCATCTTCAGTTGTGTCTAGCTCATATTCTTCTTCTTTAGTTTATAAAAAGTTGTTGATATCCTCCCTTGAATAATTTTTTCCTTTTAATAGACTTTTTCTTCTTAAACTACCTAGGTTTATCCTTTCCTTTTCTTCCTTTTTCATTGTTGTTGTTTTCTTTGAAAGGACATTTGGATGCAAAATTACCAACTTTACCACAATGAAAAAATTTGAATGGTAACATACCTTTATACTTTCTAGAGCCCCTCTTCAGTTTCCTTACAAAGTTAGCTTCTTCTTCATATGACAAGTGTTCATAGGAATCATGATCTTGACATGTTGACGAGTTGACAGAAGCCTTGAAGACTGCATCCTTTAGATTTGGCTTCTCTTTCCTAGTCCTCATCTCATAAGAAGCCAATATTTCATGGAGCCTATCCATAGTAATTTTATCTAGTTCATGCATTTATTATATAGCAGAAACTTTCACATCAAGTCTTGAGGGAAGAGATATCAGTACCTTTTGAGCCGCAATAGCTTCTTCAATCTTCTCACCTATCCCTTTATTAGTGTTTATAGTCTCATCTACTCTGAGAAAGCAACATGTCATATTTCCATCTTCAATCATCCTTAAGCTTTCAAATTGCATTATGTGATCTTGAAGTTTGGAAAACTTTACTTTCTTGTCTCCTTCATAATATTTACCAATTTGTCCCAAATTTCCTTTGTGGATTCCAATTGTATTACTTTAACAAATTTTATTTCTGCAAGCCCACCTTGGATAGCATTAATAGCTCTTGCATTACTGTAGTAGTTTTTCTTACCATCTTCATTATTTGGAAGAGTTTTGGGGATTTTATAACCATGTACCATGATCTTCCAGACTTCCATACCAAGATACATCAATTAGGTATTCATTAGGATTTTCCAAAAAGAAAAACATGTTCCATTGAATAAAGGAGGTATAGTCGAAGAAGAAGAGGAACATTGACTTGCCATAGCTTTTGTGTGATATTCCTTCCAGCTATTAGGTTGTTACAGAAGGAATCTCGTTCTGATACCAATTGTTGAGATTCACAGTAATATTGAGAGGGGGGGTGAATCAATCTTGTATCAATTTTCTCAATTTTCTTTTCTTTAAAGCTTTAAAATTATTTTGAAGTGCTTAATTAATCATCAATGCATGCATAAATCAAAACAACACAAAAAACAAAATACACCAGAAATTTTACGTGGAAACACAATGTGGGAGAAAACCACATAATATATGTATTTATGTTCTTCTACAAGCATCAACTTACAATTTATAATCTTTCAACTCGACATTCACCCACCATTGAAAATAATGAGGACACCAATCCTCTCAGGCACCAACCCGTTAAAAATGATGAGGACACCAATCCTCTCAGGCACCAACCTATTACAGCTTATGAGGACACAGTGATGGGCAATGTGTTTCATGTCGTTTGAGTTGGGTTGTGTTCATTTGTCTGTGCCTCCCTGTTGTGTGCTTTCCTCAACAGATTTGTTCCTCCCTTTGGTTCTTCGCAATCGAAAATCAATGTGTTCGTATCATTTCTTTGTGTTGTTTCTTCATGAGGTTCATGCTATTTGATTCGATCGTGACGAGAAAGGATAAATGTTAGTTGAGAGTGAAGCGAGACCTTGGAGAAAAGTCCTTTTTTCTAGTTTATTTATTTTTTTGGGAATTGGGCTAGTGGCTAAGGGAAAGAAGATTAATGAAACCAACCTTGCATGCATTGTTGGGAAGTTGTTGGGTATAGACCCAGGAAGAAGGAATGCCACTAGGCGAGATGCTAGCTCTACTAATGGGACTGGAACTGCGTCCAACAACATAGCCCTACTACAATGTGTTTCCCTAGTTTAGCACCTTTTTTCTTTCTGGCACCCATTCCACTCATCTTTTTAAGCTCCTAGATCTTGGAATTGAAGTGGAAGTGCATACAACATGCATAAAAGAGAACTTGGGTGGTGTGAGAGGTCAAAGATACGGATACCAGCTACGATCGATCATCCCAATATAGACTCATTCTCGATGGGTGGATTATCATAAGTAATGCAATTGTTCCTCAGCATCTAGGTGATCAATAAGTAATGCAAGTTTGTAATGTCTTATTCCAGTTAATGGTTTGCCTCGATGTCAACCATCTGTATGTGATGTGGCCCGCTAGACCGTCCAATTTCATTTCTTATTTGGTACTCTGCATTCTCCCAGTTTGTGCTTTTAACTACACCTAGGAGGCAGCAAAAATGTTGTTTGTTCAAGTCATTATTGAGTTTGAATAATAATGCTAAAGATCCTCTAGCCCGACGGTCTATGGGATAATAACAAGAGCAATAGCTCCTACCTCTATCGTCTGTGGGATCATGACTGGGTAAAAAAAGGTAAAGCTAGAGCAACTTGCAGGCACCAACCTGTAGAGTGAGGACACCTATCCTATCCTCTGCACCACCCTACCTCCCTGTATTCATCTTTTAAAAAATAAATCTTACACAATTAAATGTTTCTCAAAGTTACATGAGCTTTTTCCTCTCTTTCCGTCAACAAATACTTGATCAATGCACATCCCTATTTATAATATATTTTCCTAAGTTATACTAATTGTATGTGGACGTATAACAATTGTATTGTGGACATATCTTGACCAGATCAAAGTTTAGTTAGTTATATGTGGGCACACTTATGTATAAATTAAGTATGTGGACATATATTGACCACTTCAAAGTCTAGTTAGTTGTATGTGGACATACTTCTATCTAAATTAAGAATATTTCTTGTTTAGTTACGATTAGACATTCTTTGACTAAACCAAATAGACCAAATCTTCCTTGTTTTACAAAATTATTCAAGAATCATTGTTGATACTTTCAATGATTCAAAAAAGATTGACTATGTGACCAAATCTTGCATCTCATCAAAATTGACGCATCTATTTGCATTCTAGTTTACAGATAGAATAGGAGCACAAAATTCAAGTCACAAGTCTTCAACTTGTCACACTCGCCCTATAGTGCACTCGCCCAATTGCCCCACCAAAATGTGAGTGCACCTTGGTGACTCTCTTACTTGAATGATGAACTTCCACTTGTTTCGTCACAGTCTATTGTATCATTCGTCACACTAGCTCAAGGAACCATGCATATTTTCTTCTGCACCATTGACAAGCGACCAACTTCGTTTTGTCACAATTCATTGTGTCGTTCATCACACTATATCAAGGCACCATGCAGTCATTGCACATTCATCATTGCGTTGCAACACCAAGATCTTTCACTCCACTTCACAATCACAGACAGATAAAATCTATCACAATCTACTCAGTTGCATTTTTCTCCATCGTACTTCACTTTTGAATTGTGTCGTAGGTCATCTCCCTATCAATCCGGATGCATTTATCTATTATCGCCAAAACATTCTTCACCGACTAATCATATCTGTGATCAAATCCTAGCTATTGATCTTCTTTTGCACCATTGATCCTTTCATCCTTCAATCCTTCTATGCACTGTTTTTTTCATCCTTTCATGACTTCCTTCATCTATGCATCATACTTTGTATCATAATGTATGTTATTTCGCACACTTATGTTTTTATCCTTTTGCGTTATTTCACAATAAATGACCATCTCCATCGCCACTTTGACATCTATGACAACATATGTGCAACAACAATAGGCTCCCCACTATCACTAGTAGTTGCAAACATCTACATGGAGTAATTTGAAGTAAGGGATTTAAACTCCTTTCCACTCACCCAAAGAGTATGGAAATGGTAGGTGGATTATAACTTCACCAAATGGGGACATTCTAGAGAGGATCTTGAAGGCTTCTTCAATCACATTAATAGTTTCTCATAGCACTTCAAATTCACCAATGAGATATAAAGGGAAAATTGACTTTAACCTTTGAATGTAATGTTCAAAAACATTATTGATGGGATACTTAGGTGTTAAGTCTACATGAGGAAGTCATGCATAGAGATATACCTTCATGCAAACTATCATCACCACCCAACTCAAAAAGTAATCATCATTCACACCCTTGCCACACAGACCACAATAATCTTGGATGCAAAACACTTGAACTATAAAATAGATAACCTTAGTATGGTGTTTTGAATGAATGGTTACTATGTTTGGTAGATTGACAAGGGAATCCACAAATAAATGAAGATAGAACACTTTCATAGGGAGGTGGATATCCCAAAAATCACATTTTCATACATCAAAGGTACCATAAATCAAATTGGAAAAATACTAAGCAGGAACATCATGATAGCCTTCACTCCCTTGAACACCATTATAATCTTGGTAGACTTAGTGAAGGACTCATTATATCTTAGGAAATTGAAAGGTGTCTATAAAATCCCATTTTCCTATGGTAAAGTCTATATTAGTGAAATTGGAAAGCCACTACAGGTGTAGTTAAAATAACATGCAATAGATAATTCTAGAGATTGAACCTCCAAATCAACTCTCACAAGGCACTCTCATAACAGTAAATGGAGGCTACAATTATACTCAATAATATAACTATTTAAAAAACATGGAAGTGCATGCTTGGTGTAACACAATCAAGTTAGCATTCATTCTGCAACACATGCACATTCAAACTAAAATCATCTAGAACATGGATTGAAAACATATGACAAATTTGGTTAGGAAGGATCATTTTAATTCATGAATCACTTGTTCCGCCATACATGAGTGTGTGGTACACTGAACAAGTAGGATTCTACTACTACATATGTGGAAAAAACTAACACTAGTGCATCTACCAACGTTAAGGGTATGTTATTCGATCATAACAACTACAAACATCATATAATTAGATATAGAAAAGAAAACACAATAACACACACACACACACACACAATTAATTAAGAACATAGAGATGATCAAGATACTAACATCCTCCATGAAAATATCATGTTTAGTGGCCTCCATATTCCCATAACAAGTCTTCCCAGAACTCTTACATCTATGAGGGTCACATGAACTAGGATGTGAATGCCTAGTATGTCCATGTTCCCTTTCTTGGCTGGACTCTACTATAGTTCTTGAAGTTCCAATAATCTGTAAACTACCATGGATATTCTACTAGTGTTACACACCTAAGTGTCGCACTACCAAATGTCGCACTTAAATGTCATAAGTGTCACAACTGTTATACACCTAAGTCTCGCACTACCAAATTTCACACCTAAGTGTTGACCTTAAGTGTCACAATTTCCTCACCATGAGAAAGTGTATGTCATAATCCCTAGACATGTTGAAGAAGAAACCTATCAGTTGGAGGTCAAAATACTACCTTTTTCCTTGATACTTTGGCCTTGTTTGAGCTTCATCGCCCCCTTTCCCATATACAAGGATGGATAAAACTGGATTATCTCTCCCCAAGACACTTAACGGGAGTGATAGTCTCCTCTTATGCTCAATTATGGGGGGGCGATGAAGTAGTTGCAACCATCATGCCTTGATTTGTGAGGCTTTTTATAGGATATTTGAGTCAATTAAGCGATTGGTTTGAGATACCGTATATTCAAGGCAAGGTCAATCTTGTTTGTTCATTCAAATCCTCATTTGACCACATCCCCTCCTCAAACATATCCTATGGTTGTGATGCCTCAATGCCTATATAATGGAGGCCATGCTTGAGTGAAAGGAGAGAGAACTTAGAGCATCATACCTATAATTTTTTGACATTCAAGGGGATGGAAAGGAGAGCTTGGAGGAGTTGTTACAACATCGATATTGAGATTGTAAGTGCTTCACTATTGTTGCTTTCCATTAATATATAACTTGGCCTATTTGCTTCATGCCTATGTGTTCACTATATGCATGTCTATTCTTGTATAACTCGTCATAGAAAGATATGTTCTACTTCAAAATATAGTGTAGAAGAGGAAGGTATTTGTGTGTTCTTTACAGGTCTTCTCTTGGAGCTTGGACATCAAGATCAAGGGCTAGAGAAACAAGGACAACCGACAAAAAAGTGGTAATTATTCTATCCTTCTCTTCTCATTCTGATTGTTGGCATAGAGAGTAGATCTAGGGTAAAAGTAGTAACCATTTGTTTCTCTTTGTTGTGGATCAAAGGGGTCTTGATCCAAGGGAGGTTTCACCTATCTGTAGGAGAAAATTTTCCACAAAAGAAATTGGCAACTCCACTGGGGATGAGTTCTCTTTAGTATTTCCTTGGTGTTTTTCTATCCTTTTGAGTCTTGCTTGTTACTTGATCTTTTTTATTTTGATGTTTCTTCTTCAATTTCTCCCCTTCCCTCATCACCATTGGGAACTTCACTGAGTCAAACACTGATCTTTTCTCAAATATGGGAAAATTTTGTTTTTTTCACCACTTTCAAGACTTCATCCCTCTGCCATAAGCACATACAGGGTGATAATACCCTAATCATTTCCCCCCCACAATGTCTTAGGGAGTGATAATCCCTTATTCATCACCATGTCTGCATAGTTACAAGAGCAATAGTTCATGTTCTAAGTGAATTTGGAGCTTGTTTTGATTCCTTTATATTGTTTATTTGCCTCATACCTTTACATTAGGATGCTCCATGCTTGATTATGGTTTTAATTGAGTAAATTTTTGTGATTATCACATGTTTTGTTTCCTCTTTTGAGTTTGCATTTCCTTTAAATTGTGAAATGTACACTACCCTAGGTTAAATTGATCCTTTGGCCAAGTCTGTTTCATCAATAGTTTGATCCTCATCGACTGTAGGTTTTTTGACTTAT
Organism: Picea engelmannii; assembly: GCA_009831015.1. Taxonomy (NCBI): domain Eukaryota; kingdom Viridiplantae; phylum Streptophyta; class Pinopsida; order Pinales; family Pinaceae; genus Picea; species Picea engelmannii. Next base: position 1,529,686 of record ML783558.1, on the reverse strand, counting down.
GTTACATTGATTCCAAGAAATTCTAAGTGTTTTACTTGTTTTCTTTTGGAGTCCTTTTCATTGATTTAGGATTGCATATGTTGCATTAAGTCTTGTTTTTTAGTTTCTCGTTCTTATACTATTGGGAAAACTTATGATCCCTTAAGTGTAATCCTGAAGTATTTTGGACGTGTTGCAACTTTGCATTGATATTTTATATTTTCTACTTGAATTTTGAGGTTTCATAGAGTGGTTTTCCTTTAGTTTTCACTTTGGATTCTTGTTTGAACAAGTGTTGAAAGAGTCCTTGTGTTTGGATTCTTTTAGCCTAGTTGAGTGCTTGCTTTCTTCATATTCTTTAGCGTTGGGACACTATGTGAGTGTCATTGAGTTATTTCATTCTGATTGAAAGCAAAAGAAGAATCTCCTTTGAGTTTTCATGTAATTTGAAAAGAAGAAAACAAAAGTTTTGCATCCTACTTTCATAGGTGGAGTGTTTTGGTACATGTTTTAAAGAGAAAGTTGCATGGTATTGGGAATTTATTTGGGTTGGGAAGAAAAATTACTCCTCTCCTTTCCTCAGATAGAATTCATTGAAACAAAATATTTGCATTTCATTCTTTCTAGATGGTTTTGGAGTCGAGTCATAACACCATCAATTTCACTTTCGCTTATCATATTGAGTAACAAAAAACCATTAAAAGGAACAAGGTGCATAATCTAAAATTAATTAGACTTTTCCCTTTGATTGCAAACCAACAAGTATAGGATTTTAGGTCCTTGATAGTAGGGTGGAGAGTTAACTCTTAAAGGCCACAAGAATGAAACTATAGAATACTAGAGAGTGTAAAATCCAATAGTAACAATTAACGTTAGTTGGGAAAGATCCTGTCACACGGGAGTCAAACACGAGGTCAAGCGAAGAGATCAATTGAGATTTCCCTTCTTTCGTTTTCCTAGTAGGGATACTGGAAGTTTAGGGACTTGAAGAGTGGCAAGTCCTCGAGGTGACACCACTTCTTCTTATTTTTTGGGTTGCTAATTTTTTTATGGTATTCCTAGACCCATTTGCTAGTATTGATTGTTGAATGTACCACCCCCCGACCATTTGTTGTGAATTGGTAAACAGAGTAACCTCTCCTAGGATTCTAAACAGGTGACTACAAGGGGGATTCCTTATGTAAGGGAGGTTCTTTATGGTACTTTCGACATGCATTCAATCTCCACTTCAATGAATTGGGAGGTTATTTTCCTGCGAGCTCTTACTTGTACCATGGCGGATTGTTGCGTGAAGGTTATCATAAATTTTTCTCATTTCTTCTTTGACGACCTCATCTCCCATCTCTAGAATATCCTTACTTCCTTTCTCCCTATCATAAGGGATTTGTTTTATTGCTCTCCTCTTGTAGGGACTTTGGTAGTGTGTGTTCTTTGAAATTTAGTAGACCCTAGGTTGAATCAATGTCCATCACATCAATTCCTGAGGAAACCAACCCAAGGATCCCATTTCATGGAGGATCTTATGCTTTTCCTTGTTTTGGAAACATTGTTCCTCCCTACATCACTACATTGACACTTTTCTACTTCACTATGGGGTTACCAGTATGGTTTTTTTCCACTCCTTTGGTCCCAAATGCCCTTATTTCTCCCCAAGAAAGCTCTCCATGGAAAGAACATCAATCTCTTGCTGACCTTTTTCCTTCTTCACCTATCATGTCTTCTTCCCTTTCTTCTTCCTCTTCTGGTGAAAGAATTGAAGCTAGTAATAAGGAGGGTAAGAAGAAGAAAAAAAGGAAGAATAAGACGAAGAAAATAAGCAATGGGGAAATCAACCAACCACTGTGGTGAGTGTTGATAATGTTGCAAAGCTAACCAACATAGGTCACAAAATCAAATTCCCTTGCAGGATTTGTAAGGGTGACCACCTTCTTAATGATTTCCCTGGTATTCCCAATATCTTAGAAGTGTGGTCCTTGGGTTCTCAACAACTTGTGTCGCCAGCCACTGTAAGTCATTCTGGTGACAACCCATCAATCTATGATCATCAAGTTGGGGGGAAAAAAGGTAAAGTTAGGATTCGTTTCCAGTTATGCGAGGAAATTCACCTTACTTACTTTTGTCCTCGTATGCATGAAGCTTCACAATTGTTGGAATACATTGTTTTTTCCCAACAACAACCTCCATCCACTTCCCATGAGTCCTCTCCCAACCAACCGTTGGTTTATGAAGTGGTCAGTCTAATTCAATCCTAGGCTACCCCACTCTTCCCTTGGAGAGTGAACTAAATACCACTAAGTTTTTCTTGCACCTCATATTTCTACATATAAGGGGGGATTTTACCCATTTCAATAGAACTCTCTCCAAGTATGAAGGTCATTTCCATTGATTGGAATAGTCTGGTGGAGCCTCACCTTCCTTCCTACCTTCCTTTCCAAATCATTGTGTAGGTTCACAATACAACCATACATCGCACTATTGTTGAAGAAGGCGCTTATGTTATCATTCTATCCTCAACCACCTGGTAAGCTATGGGTTCCCCTCAGCTTGTGTCAGTTACCCATCATCTGTTGAATTTTAATAGATGATCCAGTGAACCTTTATGGATCCTTCCTCAGATTCCCATCACCTTAGGAGGGAAAATTTTCAATATTGATGTTATGGTAGTCCAAGGCCCTTTCGAATTTAATTTACTCCTTGGGAAGGACTATTCCTATGCTATGAAATTTATTGTATTCACACTCTTTTGAGTGATGCATTTCCCTCATAATGGAAACATTGTGACCATTAACTATATTTCGTCCGTTGGTCCTGATCTGACTATTGACCATATAACTTCCTTGAATGTTCCTTATATGAAAGTGGTATCCCTCCCGCCACAGGTTAATTATGTGGTATCATTTCCCATGCCTTTGACTGCTAATGAGAAGGAGCTTCTCACTATATGATCAACTTATTTAGACTTAGATCCAGTAGTTGACATGGTGAACCCTTCAATGGGGGTTTTGGAGCTTGATCTTTCCCCGATTGCCCATATTGAGTCTCTTGACATACATTCTTTCCAACGCATTGTTCTTCCATCTGATGAAGATCTCTTAGAATCAATGGTCAAGACCCATGATCATAGTTCACTTTCTGTGTCAAGATTGTTAAAAAATGAAATAGATAACCATGATCATAGTTTATTTTCCATGTCAATCTCGTTAAAAAATGAAATAGACCCCCCTCCAATTGAGTCAAGTCTTCCACTAGATCTAGTACATGAACCTTCATCTCTTCCGCCTGTGTCAGTTGATCCCCTTTCTTCCTTCATATCTAGTGAGCCTATTCCTATTAGTAGCCAGGAGTCTAATCAAGTGCAGAAGAAGAGTCGGTGGATGAAACAAATCTTGGGGGGCATGTCTCGAGCCTCTGGACATCATGTTGGAGTTAAGCCGCTAGCTTCTTTCGATGATGCTTGGGGAAAATTACCAACTTCTGGACATCACATTGGGAAGAAACCCATCAATGTGTATCATTTCGAGCATAGTTCGTTTTTGGTTTCAAGTTCGTTAAAAAATGAAACCAACCTCGAGTACAGTTTCATTCTATGTTTCAATCTCATTAAAAAATGAAGTAGACACCATGAGAACAATTTCATTCTCTGTTTCAAGCTCGTTTAAAAATGATGTAGGCACCTCGAGCATAGTTCATTTTTTGTTTCAATCTCATTAAAAAATGAAGCACACGTCTTATTGTCTGCTTAATGGTTTTTCTTAATATTGCTTCGTTGTTATTTGTCGTCTCACTTTCTTATGGTCATTGAAATTATGCTTGACACTAGTCGTTCACATCACGTTGCTCCCATTTTGTTATTACCCTCTAGAGAGACATGTTGTTGTGAGTGGTCCACACTTGCTATGCCTACTTGCTAATGCCCTATCGCAGTCATTGCTTAGGATTTGTTCCTCCCATTAGAAATTAGTTGCATGCCATTCATTCTCTCTAGATGATCTTAGTATTTGTTTTTTCTCATGCTTATAAATACATGAGAATAATTTATCAAGTATAATTTTATCACTTTTTCTTGCTCGTAAAAACTATATGAAAACATAACTCTTTGGAGTCTCCTTTAAGCTCTTTTCAGACTCTCTAAACATGAAAATGTTGTCGAGTGAGCTTGTTTCCTTTCACAGTCATTAAAATATTTAAAAGGGCATCTATTCAATGTAAGTTTAACCCTTTTTCAGATCGGATGGACTAATTACAAAAAAAGAATACTCTATTCAATCTTGATTAGAATAGTTCTCCCTTGTATTGTTTTTCACTTTTTCGGGCTTGGGAGACTAAATTTACAAAAAAGAACACCCTTGGAGTCTTCTTTAAGATCTTTTCGAACTCTCTAAACATGAAAAGACCGTCGATTTTACCTTCTTTGGACTTGTAAAATTATACATCGAAGGACCCATATGGGACCGAACCCCTCCTTATTAGGTTTTGTTAAACATGTGATGAGGGACTCATTGAATATGAGGTATACTGAGCATCTGTTATCCTACTCAAGCTCATTAAGAAAAAAAGAGGTACTCACCATTCATGGCGAGGGAAATTTGAGGGAAATGGGTCAAGTTTTTTGGAAACCATTATGGCAACTATTTGTTGTCTCCCTTGAACATGGAACCTATTTGTGTCTTGTCTTGCAGTTGGGTAATATGCTTGTATCTGATTATTACCAATCCTATACTCATTTATCCCACCCGAAGGGTGTCCCAGTTATCGCCACACTATGTTTTGGTATATACCTCATCGAGTCAATATTGCCAAGTCTTTTTTCATGCCTCACAATGTTCAAGGGAAGTTTCAACCCAAATCAACCACTCTGTAGTATTACCAACCTTCATCCTTGTGTCAGTTTGTGCTCATTTAAACCATTATCTTACATCACTTTCTGGTGTCATTTTCATGTCGATGATGAGGGAAACATCATGGCCCTCCTTCAATGAGTCTATTCATGTTGACTTCAAAAAATTATCCGGGAATTAGACTTAGAAAACAGTTAGTACCTTGGAACCTACATACCCCAATGGTAGGTCTCTTCGCTTTCGAAAATAGGTTTAAATAATTGTCCTATTATCAAATGATCACACGAATGTTTGACTTCAACTCATTTATTCACATTAGTTGGAATGTGCTAGGGTACCTTGGGAGTCATTGTCATCATTGGTGCTTTCTCTCGCACTTGTTAACGGTATACATCAATGAATGGTAATCAAGTGGTTTATAACATTTTATACATCAACACATCTATTCACGTGGCTAGAATCGTACTATTTCAAGATCGCGATGAAGACCCTGGGAATGCACCTCAATTATGTGCCTCACCCAGGTTGCGATGGAGATTATTTGAGTGCTTAAGAAGATTCTAGTATGGCCATCATGTTGGAAATATCACGAATGTATATGTTGTCACATAGATCCACTTTGTATTGGTATGTGTCTATGTTTTTGTCATATCGTAGCTCAACTATGTATTATTTCATGGCTATGATATAATTGATTCATGGAGATATGGATCCACATTGTATCTTTGGTGGCCATATCCTTAGTTAGTGCTTTCATGGATCCACAGTGTGGTGGTCAATGGTCATGATTTGAGTCAGTGTATTATGAGCATGTGTATGCCTACCTCGGGGATGATATGTATATATTGTTTGATGTTTGTTTCCACCTTGCTACCNCCATATCCTTAGTTAGTGCTTTCATGGATCCACAGTGTGGTGGTCAATGGTCATGATTTGAGTCAGTGTATTATGAGCATGTGTATGCCTACCTCGGGGATGATATGTATATATTGTTTGATGTTTGTTTCCACCTTGCTACCAACTCTCCTATTCCAACACCCTCACATACATGTTTTTGTAAAGTGTCTCAACCATCAACTTTTCTTATGACTTCCCACTTTAGGGGGCATATGTTACACACCTAACTGTCGCACTACCAAATGTCACACTTAAGTGTCATAAGTGTTGCAACTGTTATACACCTAAGTGTCGCACTACCAAATGACACACTTAAGTGTCACACGTTAACAAGTGTCACAAGTTCATCACCACGAGAAAGTGTATGTCATAATTCCTAGACATGTTGAAGAAGAAACCTATCAGTTGGAGGTCGAAATACTACCTCTTTCCTTGCGATTTTGGCCTTGTTTGAGCTTCATTCCCCCCCCCCC
>ML783558.1:1494877-1516026 GCA_009831015.1 Picea engelmannii | reverse complement strand
TTTTTCTAATATAACAAGCTATGCCTCCTATCCCTCTACGGTGGGATTTTTTGTTCCATGCCGACCACAAGACAAATCCTTCCATGTTAGGGACCTTAGACTCCTCATGCTCCCAAGTTTCAGCTAGACAGATAATATCAATAGCACTACAGATCCAACTTATCATAGGACCTTTACGCCATGGAAAACCACGACAATTCCAAAAAAGGATCCCAAGTGTCCCAAATTCCTATTTATTATTATCCTTCTGGTGTCTATCCCTAACAATAGCTTTTCTATTTCTAATTATTGCCCATTTTCCTTCTTTCCTGGCTTCTTTTACCTTTTGAACTTCCTTTCTTAATTCATCTTGGTCTTCAGGAATGAGGTATTCATTTATAAATATTCTCAACCCTTTTAATCTCGGAGATTTACTAAGTATGCTATATTTATGGCCATTACAACTTAATTTGACACGGATCAGCCTATCTTTGTGATCAATTATTTTTCCTAGCCTCTTTGCTTCTATGAGGTAAGTTGTATCAATTTGTGATTTATTTTTTAATTCTTCTTTTGCTATTGCTAGCGTATCCACCTCTTGTTTTTCTTTTATACCAAAAATTATGAGGTTCAAGGCTCTTTTGTTACTTTCATGGTCCAATTTGATTAGCTTATTCATTTCCTCTTTGATGGGTTTGATATTCAATTTATTTTCCATATTACTGAGGGTCAAATTGTCGGTTAATTTTTCTTCTAGCTCTTTAATCATATCTCTCAAGTTGTGATTTTCTTCAACCCCTCCTTCTTGGGTGGATTGTTTATGTTTTTCCATTTCTTGAATTATATCCTTCATTGTCTACAATTCACTCTTGAACCCTAAGAATCTATCCTCTATTTGAGTTTGAATGGTATCTTTAATTTTTTTTATCAATCATTGCCTTTAGCTCTATTTTGAGTTTTACATCTCTTTCTTCACTCCTTTTTTCTAATGTTTCTAACTCTATTTGGATTTTGGCATCTCTCTCTTTTCTTTTTTTTTCTACTGATTCCATATAATCATAAAGGATCTCTAGGGTGATTTTTGGGGGGCTACCCTTGTTAGGGTGAGTTTTTGGAATAGGTGGTGGAGTGCTCATATTGAAAAGAAGAGAAAAAAGATGTAACAATTATTATTATGGATTGACTTTATCTCTCAAATCAACTTTTACTTCTGAAACTTAAAATAAAAAAATAAATAAAATATATTTAAATCTCTTTACGTAAAATTAAAATTGAATCAAAGTAAAAAGTGACTCACCTCATTTTAGATATCCAAATGCTCAACCCTTTGAAGAAGCCAAAAAAGAATTTCTAAAGATGGCAAAGAAGTCTAGAGAAACTACAGAGATTATTCTGGGTAAAAAAGGTAAAAACTACAGAGATTATTCCCATTCAAAACCCTAGATATATAACCTTAGAAATAAAATATCTCCTGAAAAATAAATAAACAAAGAAGTATTAATCATGTTCAAAACCCTAGATATATAATCTTAGAAATAAAATATCTCCTTTAAAAAAAAAGTATTATTGGCGTTGAAAACCCTAGATATATAATCTTAGAAAAAAAAAAAAGAGAAGTATTATTCCCGTTCAAAACCACAAAGATATAATTTCAAAACTGCAGAGATCTAGTGTTTCTGTTCCAATCTGCGGAGAAATATTAATTTCAAAACCGCAGAGAAGTAGTATTCCCGTTCAAAACCGCAGAGAAGTAGTATTCTCGTTCAAAACCGCGGAGAAATACATTCAATTGAATTTCATGAGTGAAATTGAGGTGATACCATTTAATACCCTCTCTTCCAAGATATTTAGCACCATTCTAGAGAGGATGATCGAAGTGGATATCGGTGGCCACCCACCTTTTCCGACTGGCTCAAAACAGTTTTCTGGCAATTTTGGCAAATTACTATTTTTAGCAGTTTTTAATTGCCAGGGCCATTTTGAGGGCCCAAATGAAGGGTTTTTTATATCAAATTTATCATTGATAGCCGAAGGCATGATTGAGCCCCCAAAATTAATCTTCGCGGCGATACCTTTCAACGATCTATCATACGCCTAAAATGGAGATCGTATGCAAAAGTTACGACCCCGGGAAGCCGATGCACCAACTTACCCAAACGGGGCCCACGTGAATTTTGGTGCTTCATCTCCTAGAGTTAGGTTTTTGGATGTCTAGGGTTTTTGGCATTCCAGCTTATTGTAAAAAGGCCTTTAGAGCCTCATTGTAATCATCTTCTTGTGAATGCGAGTAGCAGTCACATCTCTTCTCAGAGATAAGTTGCCACCTTTCTAGCGAGTCTTTCACTATGTATTTTTACAGTCTCTGTACATTTATTTCATTAATATAAATCGTGTATTACTGTATATATGTGTTTATGGTTGCATCTCTGATACATTTATGTTATCTTATTGAATATCTATGATATCTCAGTGCATTTCTTTATTATATCTCCGCTCTCAATTCGTGCCGAAAATAATCCAGATCAGTGGTATCAGAGCAGGCTGCTCTTAATCATTTTTTCAGTGCATGTCCCCGACGAGGTCCGAGTATAGAAAGTTGGGTCTCGAGCTTGTATCTCTTGAAGACAATCGCTCTCACACACCCAAGAAACCCTCAATGGCGGAAGAAAAGAAAAACGATGGAGCAGACGATCCTATCAATATGTTGCTTGAGCAAGCTCTCAAGCGAAAGAGGGATGAAATGATGGAGAATTTTTCCCACATCCTTCAATGCCTGCCAATAACAGCAGGCGCATCTTCATCAAGCGGCCACTTTGGAGGCACCTCGCCTTTCAAGGTACAATTTAATTTTGATATTCCTGTATTTGAAGGACAGATAGATGCCGAAGCCCTAGAAAAATGGTTAACTCTGCTAGAAGGTTATTTCTCTGTTCACAATTTTTCCAACAAATAAAAGATCACCTTCGCACTACTTAAAGCTCTCCCTCATTTCAAACATTGGTGGGAAACTTACTGGGAGCAAAGTTCCACGGAGGAGTCTGGAATATACGGGGCCGATCCCACTTGGGATTTTTTTGTGGATGTTGTAAAGGAACAATATTACCCTGTTGGCAACTATGAGGACCATTACATGAGATGGACCACACTACGACAAGAGAGGGGCCAAGTAGTTCTGGAGTTCACCAATACCTTCCATACCTTACACACCAAGCTGAGTATCAAAGACTCCGAGCAACATTTGGTTCTAAAATACCGTGGGGCTCTACACAGATACATCCAGACTGAAATGGATTTTCTGGACATCTCATCACTCGATGCTGCTTATCGATATGTTGTTAGAATCGAGCAGAAATTTAAGCACCAGAACAAACGGGAGTTCAGGTCTGCAAATCCGCAACAACCGAAGTATGACAAAGACAGACCTAACAAATAGTCTCCTGAAAACTAGTTCAATACATATGAAAACAAGGGTCACAAGAAGACAAAGAAGGACACCAGAAAATGGTGCAAGTTCCACAAAATCCCCTGGCACAACACCGATGAATGTCTCTCAAAACAATCATTGGTGGTCGAGATCAAAGACAAAGAGTCGAACCCTAATTCAGAATCTGGTTCTGGAAATAATGGTAAAGGACAGATCATTGACGCAGACCCCACTGCTATTGTCACGGCCGTAGAAATTCAACCAGAAGAACCAACATATCCTGAAGAGGGGGAGCGCCTTTTTCATTCATAGATGTGGGTGAAGGGGACCCTATTGCATTTTATTGTTGATAGAGGAAGCCAGAAGAACCTCATCTCAGCAGAGGCTGTCAAATAGTTGGGATTATCGACAACACCACACCCGCAACCATACAACATCGGGTGGCTTCACCAAGGACGAGATCTCTGTGTCAGCCAACAATGTCGATTGTCATACAGCATCCAACCCTTCAAGGATGAGGTATTATGTGATGTTGCCCCACTGGATGTATGTGATGTTCTCTTGGGCCAACCATATATGTGGAAGCGCCATGTTGTTTATGAGTCTTGACCCCACTATGTCATTGTTTCTCTGGGGGGTCATCTCTACAGAATACCAGAGGTAGTTCCAACTATTGTTCCACCTAAAAAGTGTCGCAAGGTAGTATCTCATACTGCAAAATTTAGCTTCTTCACAATATGTTCAAAAGGAGAACAGAAGGACATTGCAACCACTACAACCTCACCCCAAGCACCTTCTATCAAACAGAAGCAAGTCGACAAGGTTGCAGCAAAGTGCAAAGATTCCTTTTGCACATCGTCCTCTCATGTATCCCGACTTATTGAACGGCCTCAACCTCAACAGATTCGTGATAAACTTCCACAAACTAAGCAATGAAACATCTCCAGCAAGGCAAGCAGCTCACCAGGATGCAGATTCAGCAAACGCTTTTCCCTCTCCCCCAGGAACTCAACGCAATGAAGACCATTGCTTCCTAAGGAGGGAGGATTGATCCAGGTGGATATCGGTGGCCACCCACCTTTTTCGACTGGCTCAAAATAATTTTCTACCAATTTTGGCAAATTACTATTTTTAGCAGTTTTTAACTGTCGGGGCCATTTTGAGGGCCCAAATGAAGTTTTTTCGATATCGAGGTTCTCAATGATAGTTGAAGGAATTATTGATCCCCAAAAATGAATCTCCGCGACGATACCTTTCCAACGAACTATCATACGCCTAAAACGGAGATCGTATGCAAAAGTTATGACCTCGGGAAGTTGATGCACCAACTTACCCAACAGGGCCCACATGAATTTTGGCGCTTCATCTCCCAGGGTTAGGTTTTTGGATGTCTAGGGTTTTTGGCATTCCAACTTATTGTAAAAAGGCCTTTAGAGCCTCATTGTAATCATCTTCTTGCGAATGCAAGTAGCCATCACATCTCTTCTCAGAGATAAGCTGCCACCATTCTAGCGAGTCTTTCACTCTATATTTTTACAGTCTCTGTATAGTTCTTTCATTAATAGAAATTGTGTATTACTGTATATATGTGTTTATGGTTGCATCTCTGATACATTTATGTTATCTTATTGAATATCTGTGATATCTCTATGCATTTCTTTATTATATCTCCGCTCTCATTTCATGTTGAAAATAATCTAGATCAAAGGAAAATAAGTAAATGGAAAGAAGAAAGAAATATAAGGGCTCCTTCTCAAGTTGGTTTTCTTGTTTAGAAAGCACAAAAGAAGGTATTAGTAGAACTTATATCCAGTTTGACGATTTTGCTAAAGCCTTTAAAACAATCCATTAAATAAAAAGTTGGGAAAGAATAGAAAAAATAGAAATTTCAAATGAATGAAGAGAGGAAACTTTTTCTTGTATGAAAAGGTTATTGCAAAATCAATGGTACCCATACATGTTAAAAATGGAAGTAGGAAAGTCAAAATCAACAATAATATCAAGGTGAAACAAGGATGTCCTGTCTCTCCAATGTTACTTGGCTTGTTTATAAATTGGTTAGAATATTGGATCATGAAGGATGGGGGAAGGGGAAATTGCATAGTAAGTTATTCTTTATTATTATCGATTTATACAAATGATGTTGTGTTATTAGAAAAGTACAAAGATAGTCCCCAAAGACATCTAGATGCCCTAAACAAATTTCATAGTTACTTTGAAATGAAAGTTAACATAAAAAAAAAAAAAAAACAAAGGTGATGGTAATAGGTGCTTCGGATAGAGATATAATTGTCACATTTAGTGGTGACAAATTGGAGGTAGTTCCTTCTTACAAGTACTTAGCGTGTAATTTGAATATAGTTATAACTTGAACTCTTACATGGAGAAACATGGAGTAAGAGGCATGACGACCCTCTTTTATATGCAAAATAAATGTAGACAAATTCATATAATGAGTTGGAAATTGAGGAAGTTGCTCTCGCACAAAGTTTTTTTATGATTGTCCAATTTGAGGTCCATACCTCTCCAAACAATCTTGGAAGAAAGTTGAATGTTCTCATTAGAGGAACTAGAAGTGAAAATACAAACTATTCCTTTATGAAGTTTGTAGAAACACATATGTTACCATTAGAAGGAGAACCATTATGTCAGCTTATGACATGTAGATTAAAGACAAATTACCCCACCAAGAAAAGATTGCAACTCAAGATAAGGGTTAGTACTATGATTGAATGAAATAACAAGAAATTGGGGAGCTAACAAAGAAGATTTTCCTAATGAAGCATGGGGAATTCCACACTTCGTACAAAACAATCCCTAGAAGACAAAACTTCTATGTAAAAAGAAAAGCATATCATCTTTGAACTCAAGCTAAATTATCATCACTCAATGTGAGATCAACACATGACAACAAATACTTAGAAGATAAAATAGCTATTCATAAAAATCTATTGAATTTTTCAATTCAAACTAAATTCTCATCACTTATCAATTAAAACATATAAACCAAAAAATATAAATAAAGAAGAACCTATAAATTTATTTTACAAATAAAGAGAAATTGAAAATGAGATACATGTGATATTACATTATCGAAGATATGAATTAGAGATGAAAATTAACTAAAGATGGAGATGATATAAAGATGGGGAAGTTTGCCACAAAATTAAACAACTCCAACTCTATAATCATGAAATGCCCATATAATACTTAACAGTAAGGGTTGAAATTACGCATGTGGTGCCTATATTAAAAGAGATTGTAATTTTGTTAAATAGGAAAATCATATATTTTCAGGGAGAATGATAATAATTATGACTATGATTAACGTCTATATCCTTCCTTTGAAGAATCAATTTTTTTATTTAAATCTTCTTAATACTTGTTAAATCTCAAAATTTGATGTATAGATATAGGATCGTCTTATTTTACCCATGACATGGCTTATTTTACCCATGACATGCCTCATAAGGGATAACCTGAATTTATGTAGATTGCAGATTCGGGCATCCAATAAACATGGAGATGGAGAAAAGTTAACTGTTATTCTCCCATCAATAACCCTATAAACATGGAGAAAAGTTAACTGTTCTTCTATTATTCCATATTCATTGTTATTCTGATATCTATTGCATGTAAATGGAATGGCATTGTTTTTATTTACAATAAGTTTAGTTTCTCTGTTAATCAACGAAGGAATATCATATTCCGTGCATTTTAGAATCAGAAGGTATATCATATTAGAATCAGAAGGTATATCATATTAGAATCAGAAGGAATATTATTTTAGAATCAGAGAATCAAAGTTTCCAGTAAAGGTGGGTAGATTTGGTTTTTTTTTGGTATATACAACAAGTGATTTTCTTTGTTGTGAATGCATAATGGTTAAGAACTTGTGTTTCCTTTTAAGAGGTCACAAGTTTAAATCCAGAAGGGGTAGGGTATGTATATTTTCATAGACTTTACTAGTTAAATCGTTGGGCGGAGGAGATCCCTTGTTCCATAAACAAGGAGTCTCATACACCAATTAAGTGTCTGACTTAACCATGACCTTAAAAAGAAATTATTATTATTATTATTATTATTATTATTATTATTATTATTATAATCTTTAAGTGTATAATAATTTTGTGCACTGTATGAAACTAAAAAAAACTGAAAATTATTTCTTTATGTTGTTGTCAAAGCAAAAAGGAGCAGGTCAAATTTTCATTGCCCAAATAAATACTCACCAAAAATGTTTGCCACTCAGTGCGCATCAAAATGTTGACAATGCCATCCTTCTTTTTCAAATTGGCGCATTCCAAACGTAATCTGTTCAATAAACCATTTCTCAAACCTTTTGTACTTCTTCACTCACACTAATACTTATCTAACACGAATCTTGAGGGATACAAAGTCAGCGTTAATGACCAACCTTCCTTTGAAAAACTGGTTGTTGATGTTGCATATTCAAAGGAATTGAAAAATTGGTTGTTGATGTTACATATTCAATGGAATTGAAGAAGTGCAATCTTCTTGAATTTTGATTTCAAATGTTTCAAAGGTTGTATATGTTTTTGTGTTGTTGGTTTGTTGGTTTTTTTAGTAGGAATCTGACGATATAAATCTTTTTAGATTAAGACAGGAATCGGATGATATAAATTTGCACAAAACTTAGAACGTTTAGGTTAAGACTGTTATGATAACTCATCACATCATATCAATGAAAAAGTCATTCATATTTAAATGGTTTTTTAGAATACTCATGTTTTAGTTTTTTTTGTTTTTTTTCAATTTTTCTGGTAATCAATGAAACTGCATTTTAGATTCTGCAAATTATGGTTATGAGGACGCAGTGTTTCAGTTGAATTAAGGTGGATGGATTTGATTTCTTTTGGTACAAATGAGGATGTACAACACGGTTTCCTTCACTGTGAATGAATGCAGCATGCTAGTTTTGTGCTCTGGATGAAATGGAAGACACTGAAAATGAATAATGTAATGGACCTGTATCCCATGATAGCGCATGGTTGTGACGTGGTATTGAATCACCGCGTAGAGTGAGTCTTTTCAATACCACAGGGAGATGAATAAGCTGCCATTAAATGATAGCACATGGTTGTCAGGTGGTCCAATATCGTATGATTCGATTGAGGTGGAATGGTCTATTATTTAATTTCTATATATTTCTGCATGTATACATTAAATGAAATGAAGCTAAATAAATTATTGCGTTCAAAGACGTAAGAGGTGTAATTCTTTTTGTATGATTAGATTGAGGTGGAATGGTTTATTATTTAATGTTTATATATATGAAATGAGTTTCATGGGATAGTACAATAGGTAAGATGTGTGCATACTTTCTCATTTTGGGGGGAGGTTATGAGTTCGAGCCTGTGTTTTTGGGGTTGTCGTTCCTATATCATCTACTATGTGGGGAAGTATCATCGTTCCTATATCATCTATTATGTGGAGAAGTATCGGGGTGAGTTTATTATGTGGAGAAGTATCGGGGTGAGTTATTATGTGGAGAAGTATCGGGGTGAGTTTACCAGCGTGGAATTTCTTACTGGAAAAAATTTTTTAATGAAATGATTTTGGAAGGAAATGAAGCTAAATAAATTATTGTTTTTTAATGAAATGATTTTGAAAGGAAATGAAGCTAAATAAATTATTGTTTTCAAAGATATACACTTTGGAGGAGAGGTGTAGTTCCTTCCATATTTAACATGGATTGGAGAAAATGTGTAATTCTTTCTGTATTTAACATGGATTGGAGGAGAGATGTAATTAGTTTAACATGAAATTGATATATGACAATAAAATAAATATTTTAATGTTTATCATAAAAAATATTTCTATTTTATCATCTAGTAAATTACTAAGATATGGATATCAATTTTATATGTATAGTGATTGAAAGTAAAAACATTCTTATTATATTTATAAGTGTTTTGTACATCCCCATTATAAGGGAGATGTGTAATTCCTTCAGTGCTAACATAAAGTTGAAAGTAAAGATTTCTTATTGCACCTGGAGGCTTTATATAATGAAGTCTGAAGGAGGTTAATTCCTACTAACTCAAGTGGTTAAGGTGTGAGTATTGTTTGCTAGGTGTTACTGTATGTTTAGTCTAGAGGAGACACCCCCAGTACATACATTTGGAGAAGATGTAACATTTTTAAAAAAATAATTCAATGTCAACCATAAATAAAATATTTCAATGTTTATATTAAATAAAACATTTCAATATATATATAATATAGAGAGAAAGAATTACTTCAAATCCCTCCAGGTTAAAAAAAAATATTGATTATGATGATTAACACCCACTAAAATGGATTGATCTATCGAACCTTAATAAGGTAAATGATTATTTGTGATTCTTTATAATTTTACTTGTGATTGTTTATGTATAGCTATAGAACTCCAGATTACCCCAAACTTTAAAGTTTTATCAAAATTCAAAATAATTCAAAATTGATTTCATAATATATTAATAAACTTTGATTACAATAAAAAGAAATTTATCTACTTTTGATTTATATATAGAAATATAACTCTAGATCACCCCAAAAATTGAAATAGATTATACAATATTAATATTTAAAGTTTAAAGTTTTATCAAAATTCAAAATGGATTTGAAAATATATTAATAAAATTTAATTACAGTAAAAAGAAATATCTATAAACTTTAATTACAATAAAAAGAAATTGAACCACTTTTTCTTTATGTATAATCATAGAAATCTAGATCATCCAAAAAAATTGAAATAGATTATACAATATTAATATTTAAACTTTAAAGTTTAATCAAAATTCAAAATAATTCAAAATGGATTTCAAAATATATTAATTATAGGACCTTTAAAAGGATCCTTAGTGTCTCAAATTCCTATTTATCATTATCCTTATGGTCTCTATCCCTAACAATAGCTTTTCGATTTTTAATTATTGTCCATTTTCCTTCTTTCCTAGCTTCTTTTACCTTTTGAACTTCCTTCTTTAATTCAGCTTGCTCTTCAGGAATGATCAACCTATCTTTGTGATCAATTGTTTTTCCTAGCCTCTTTGCTTCTATCATGTAAGTTGTATCAATTTGTGATTTATTTTTTAATTCTTCTTTTACTATTGCTTGTGTATCCTCCTCTTGTTGTTCTTTTATACCAAAAATTATGAGGTTCACGGCTCTTTTCTTACGCTTCCATTAGCTTATTCATTTCCTCTTTGATGGGTTTGATATCCAATTTGTTTTCCATATTATTGAGGGTCAAATTGTTGGTTAGCTTTTCTTCTAGCTCTTTAATCCTATCTCTCAAGTTGTAATTTTCTTCAACCCCTCTTTCTTGGGTTGATTCACTTTTGAACCCTAAGAATCTATCCTCTATTTGAGTTTGAATGGTATCTTTAATTTGTTTATCAATCATTGCCTCTAGCTCTATTTGGAGTTTTACGTCTCTTTCTTCACTCCTTTTTTCTAATGTTTCTAACTCTATTTCGATTTTGGCATCTCTCTCTTCTCTTCTTTTTTCTACTGATTCCATATAATCGTAAAGGATCCCTGGGGTGACTTTGGGGGGCATCCCCTTGTTAGGCTAAGCTTTTGGAATAGGTGGTGGAGTGCTCATATTGAAAAGAAGAGAACAAAAAATGTAACAATTAATATTATGGATTGACTTTGTCTCTCAAATCAACTTTTACTTATGAAACTTAAAATAAATAATAAATAAAATATATTTAAATCTCTTTATGTAAAATTAAAATTGAATCAAAGTAAAAAGTGACTCACCTCATTTCAGATGTTCAATTGTTCAACCCGTTGAAGAAGTCAAAAATAATTTCTTAAAACCCCAGAGAAGTCCGAAGAAACCTGGGTAAAAAAGGTAAAAATCAAAGAGAAATATTATTCTCGTTCAAAACCCCAGAGAAGTAGTATTCCCATTGAAAAACCACAGAGAAATCAAAACCGCAAATAATTTCAAAACCGTAGAACCACCCATAAATATTATTCCCATTCAAAACGACAGAGAAATAATTTCAAAACCCCAAAAAAGTAGTATTCTTGTTCAAAACAACAAAGAAGTAGTATTCTCGTTCAAAACCGCATTAAATATTTTCTTAGAAGTTTCATTGTATTAAATATGTGATTATTTATTATGGATAAATTTTGCTTCACTTAATTAAAGGATGTTAAGATAAGCATATTCATATTTCCATTTATGATTTAATTTATTTGTATTTAATTTTATTTAAGTACAATATTTTATTTATTTACAATTAAATTAATTTAATTTGTAAAATATTTTAATTTTTTATTTTTATATTTTACATAAATAATTTAATTATTTATATCATTTTAAATATTTATTATTATATATTTCAACTACTTTTTAATTTATATAAAAAAAAATTAAAGTGAAAAACATTTATATTTCTCATAAACTAGATAATTTACTATACCATAGTAATACTAAAAATAAAATATTATATTACTGTCCTCTTAAATTAATTTAATTTTAACTTAGTTTATATAGAATATGTATTAAATTCTTTTATTATAAATATTTGAACTTAACGATATTGAAGTTAAAGATACGTATTTTACGCAAACCTTTTACGTATTTATACCAATTTAATAAGAAACTAAGGTTATTTGCAATACACGGACCTGTCTTCATAACTATACACTAGGTTGGTGAAAGATGAATGTCATAGTCTCTGTTTCACCGTTTAACATGTGTAATATTCATTTTCTACTTTCATTAGTTTTGAATTAATTTTATTAATAATAAATTAGATGATGGTTAGAAAATAACATTTTTAAAAATTATAATAAAATATTTTTTTTCTTTGTAATTTCTTGCATCATTTAAAACATGTAAATATTATTTTTTTTATAAATCAAATTATAAACTTTATTTATTATAAATCTTATTTTTTAAATACTTTTCAAGATAAAATATATTTAAAAAATTATAATTATTAATTTTTCTTTTATAAATCAAATTATAAACATTATTTATTATAAATATCATTAGTTAAAGATTTTTCGAGATGAAATACCTAACAAAATATATTAATATTTCTTTTATAAATGAAATTATAAACATTTAAAATAAAACATGTAAATATTTTTTTTATATAAATCAAATTATAAACTTTATTTATTATAAAAAAATTATTAATATTTCTTTTATAAATAAAATTATAAACATTTAAAACAAAACATGTAAATATTTATTTTTTAATAAATCAAATTATAAACTTTATTTATTATAAATATTATTGGTTAAAGATCTTTTCAAAATGAAATATATTTAAAAAATTATAATTATTAATATTTTTTTATAAATCAAATTATAAACTTTATTTATTATAAATATTATTAGTTAAAAATCTTTCAAGATGAAATACATTAAAAAAAAATGATTAATATTTATTTTATAAATGAAATTCTAAACTTTGTTTAATAAAAATATTATTAATTAAAAAAATTTCAAAATAAAATACATTTAAAAAATAAAGAAAGAAATTTGCATTCAAGATTCACTGTTTCTAAGTTGAATGAGTGAATTCAAAAAATGAATAAAATAGAGTTGAAATTGCAAATTTTAATAGATGCTTCTGTATAGAAATGTGTTTTCACCAAAGAAAAATATGTTTTCACAAGTGAAAAGGATTTAAAATATCTATTAAAATAAACTGATTAATAATTTATATATATATATATATATATAATCGAAAATAAAAAAAAAAATATTAAAAAATTAAATTAGATAGTAAATTATTATTTAATATATAAGTTTAAATGAAAATTCTGAACCTATAAAACTTCAAGGATAGTTATCCAAAGTAAATTTTTTATTATTATATATATATATATATATATAGGTTTAGATGAAAATTCTTAACCTATAAAACTTTGAGGATAATTATCCAAAGTAAATTTATTTTGGTTTCCTCATTTGGATTTTAAACTTGTTTGATGCAATAACACAACTTAACTAAGTTAAATTTAAATTGTTTTAGAAATGGGAGTAAAGCTCCTCTTTACTTTTATCTATATATACATATTTTGGTTTAAATGAAAATTCTTAACCTATAAAATTCTGAAGATAGTTATCCAAAGTAAATTTATTGTTAAAGATTATTTTTTTCCTCACTTGGATTTTAACCTTGATTAATGAAATAAGACAACCTAACTAATTTAAATTTAAATAGTCTTGAAAATTGGAGTGAAACTCATCTTTGTTTTTATCTCAGCCCAAGAAAGTGAGTTGTTTATTATATATATATATAGTGATTTGATTTTATGTCTAGTCTTCTAAAATGGTTGTTTATTTTATATATATATAATTAAAAGATTGAAATTTGATGATAGAGAAAGTTATAGTTATTATTTATATAAGTTTTGATTACATTCAGATTTAAGATAAAGGTATTTGATAACAATGGAACTTTGCTTTTAAAAGAAAAATAAAATATTTTAAGTCACTAATATAGAATTGCATATTTAAATCTAGAAATTGTGTCAATAAAAACTAGAATTATAACATTTAATATTATAAAAATTTTCCTACTTCCAAGTATTCTAACCTTTTTATAACCAATATAAATATAAATATTGACTTTTACAAAATTATAATATTAAATGATAATAGAAAGAAGTATTCCAACTTTTATAACCAATATAAATACTGGCTTTTACAAAATTATAATACTAAATGGAAATAGAAAGATCGTGAAAGTATTTTTTTTTTTTCAAAACTACATTTTCAAAATTTGAAAATGTAATACTAAATGTGCGGATATATAATTGAATTTTACAAAATTATAATACTAAATATGAATAGATGGTGAAAGTCTATGTTTTTTCCAAGGCTACATTTACAAAATTATAAAACTGAATGTGAATGTGGATATATAATATTGGGTGGAAGATTCTAATTATCAAAACTGTCTGCCACTCAGTGTGCATAAAATATTGGCATTACCATTCCTCGTGGTTAAATTTAATCTCTTCACCAAACCAAACACTCCCCTTTTGTACTTTTCACTACAACTAATACTTATCTACAATGAATACCGGGCATGCAAATTCAGAGATTGACCAGGAAAAAAGTGGCTGTTGATGTCTCATAATCAATAGAATTGAAAAATGCAATATTTTCCGAACCATGTTTCAGGGTATGCCTGGGTCCACCAGCCACACCAGCCGCTGGCAGTATTTGAAGCATATTTACCAAAAGCAGCTCTGTGAATTTTAAAGTGGGCGTTGAGGTATAAGTTCTTGATGGGATGACATTTTCTTTTCCTTGCTGCATTCCCATCACTGCAAAATCTGAATGTGGACTGTTATGTTTCGATCTTAACTTTCATGCCACATTATTTCTTTGTTGAAAGATTATTATTATAAAGAGTATTGGAAGTACGAAATCGGATAATGGGTCATTGAGTTGTAGTTTTGTTCTTTTTAAAATTATGGACAGTATTTCTTTGTTGAAACATTATTATAAAGAGAAATGGAAGTACGAAATCTGATAATGGTTCACTTAGTTGAGTTTTTTATTCTTTTTAAGATTATGGAAGGTGAAGTAAATCTCATTTAAAAAGTCATTTTGGGACAAAAATGCATTTAATAAACTTATAGATGACATCATTAAGTGAAAATTTATGGTTTGATTATTTAATTATATATTTTTAATATTAATTATCAATTTTTAAATTCTTCGGATGGGGTGCTAGTGCGAGACACATGTTATTAGGAAGGGGTACGAAGTGGCCAACATGGTGAGAGCTATGTGAAAGAAGTGTGACACACCATCCCACCACCCTCATGCATTTAAGTCCTACTCGCCTAGGCCTAGGCACCATTACTCTCGGTGCGCCTGGCCTCAACTCGATGTCTTTTCGACGACACATAGCAATGAATTCAAATTTACTCTGCGCATGCGCCTTTGCCTCCTTCAGTTGCCTCGATGCCATGCCTCCAGCCAGATGCATTTGCAGAGGTTCCTTCCCAACGCTAAGATCCCCTACAACCTACATTACTTCCAGCTACACCTTCATTACCTGTGCTTCCTCCATGCGCTTGCATTTCCCCTCAGCGCCATCGGAATGCCAAGGCAAAGGGGAAAATCAAAGCGTGGCTCGGCCTAGCAGCCAAGTTGATCGCAAGTGATTCTTAGACCCCCGCTTGCACCATCCCCTAACTCATCACGTGTTTCATCTTCCTCGCACTCTTCTCAGTCACAGTCTTAACAAAGTCCCATTGACCTCTGAGTCCTATCCTCACCCTCTGCAAGTCGGCTGGAGTAGTTTACCCTCTCTAAAAATTCATTGGGTTTCAACCCGATGCCTTCTTTCGATTTGGCCTCATCCTCGTTGTCGCTTCCTACAGTCCCACCAAATTCACCGATGAGTGCACCAGTCTTGCAAGAGAACCCATCCAGTGGACCTCACCTGGGAGCGACACCAAATCTCTTGGGGCCACTTCCAGGGCCTCATTCATTTTTAGATTCAGTACCAAACTCACAATTGCAAGACAACCTTGCTATCCTGCAAGGTTTGGTCTTTGAGTTGCGACAAGGCCTGGACAACCTTCAGTTTCAATTGAAAATCATGGACAGAAAGGCCTCAGCGCTCCTGCAAATGCTCTCAACTCTGCAGGGAGCTTGCCACTCGACACTAGGAGTAGGCGAGGCCGCAGGGGAAGGAAACATAGATGACTCAGGGGATGGCATCGCAGACACTAAAGGGGTTGGCGACAAAGACGATTCAGGCTTTGCCATGCACACACGCATGGAAGAGGGAGGTACACCTGTTGAAGAGGAAGTGCCTGGCGGTGATGTCGACACGGGAGTTGCCATGCACGAGGCCATGGAGGAGGGGGGTACATGGGCCAAAGCAGAAAGGGTAAAGGGTGGGAGGCGACGTCGACACAGGCGTTGCCATGCATGAGCACATGGAGATGAGGGGGGCAATCATTGAAGAGGATGTTGTGGACCCAACGACCTTCGCCACCTCTCAATGCATGTGGCCGTGCTACAAGGCAACCGCATGATCGACACAGGTGTCTTTATGTTAGTTTAGCCAAGTGTTTGGTTTTCTTTTGCCTCATAGAAATCATGACCATGTTTGATATGTTGTTTTTTTGAAAATTATAGTTTTTATGTTTAACAGTTCATTTATTACGGTCCAGAACTCTTGATGACATTGTAACTCTTGTTTTTGAAGGATTTTTATACAACTCTTACTTACAAAAAAAAAAAAAAATTATCAATTTTTAAATTAAAATAATTACTAAGTATTTTTGAAAATTTACATTTTATTTATGGGTAATGAAATCACCCAAAATCACAATTTTATAATGGTTAAATGGTTTTTTTGAATAAATGTATTGATTAAGCTTCTTCAAAAACACCAAGATACTCAAAATGTTATCTCAACTATTAAAATCACTATTTTTTGGGGGTTGTTTAAACGTTTTATGAAATGGCTTTTTTTGGCAGCTATATGAATTTGTACTAAATAACTAGTTTTGGTTGTTTAAAACCCATTTCTAAATGCAAAAATGGATTCAACATGCTGGGGCACTCGGATTATACAGAAATAATCACTCAAATCTAGGGATCTAACAAATTCAAGTAGAATTTGGAGAAATGTCCACGAAAAATATGGACTGAAAAATAATTATTTAGTAGAACTTTTAAACTACTACATTTTCTAAATTTCAGACCATATTTTAGACAATATTAAATTACAGATTTTAGACATTTAGACAGTTCATAAAAAAATTGTGACGTTGTTCTATCTTTTGGGGTTTTTTCGGTCATTTCGATTATACAAACTTAGCCACTCAAATTTACAAATTCAACCATTCCTCACCAAATTTCGAGAAAACAAAAAACTAAAAAAATAACAAAAAAATATCCCCAATATAAAACATTTAAACTACGCTATTTTCGGCTAAAGACGAAGCATTTTGGGGAATTTGAACCTTCACGCTATCCTCAAGTCTCCGACAAATTCGTTGTCCCCACGCATGCCCAGACCACACAGGTTCTGCTCAGATGTCAGGGATCGGATCTGATAAAGAAATTAGATAATTAACAATGATAAATTCGGAGGAAGAGAAGCAGCGAGGTAACTTCGAGAGTCCCGAGGAGTATGCTTTAGGTCACATCAACGCTATTAAGTCCACGCGGCTTCACGTTGGCTTTCTTGCGTAATAATACTGGATCTCGCTTGATCCAGCATCCCACTCCCTGACAAATCAGGTGAAGAAAAAGAACAATCAACCGTGCCATCTAAAAGGGCCCGGTGCGCTCATACGTACTCTCACAAGATAAGACGTATGTCCCATTCCCCACTCCATTTCCACGTGGTGACGTCCCATGTCCGCCTAGGTACAGTGTAAACAAATCTGGCCTGACAGACAGCCTACCTAATGGCTGCCGGGATCTGTCTAGGCTAGGGACAAAATCAACCACGGTCCACAATGCAGGCCGTGTAGGCTGTAGCAGCAGATTGCCGGGCCTATTCCCTGGTCGATTCCGTTTGAAAGAGTATCAAATCAAACCATAAATAGTGGAGCACTAGGATTCTAAAAAAAAATCACTTAAATTTAATAATTTCTCACCGGATTTCGATCAATCATTATCTTGAGATAGAATCTTTAACCTACAGTTTTTGAGATAGAATCTTTAACCTACAGTTTTTGGGATATGTGAGATAGCCTCATCTTTACAGGGCTATCAATATGTAGCTAGTCTTTAAGACTGCGGCAGGTGGTATATACATCGTCAGATATATCCTAAAGTATATACAGGGTTATCAATATACAACCAGTCTTTAAGATTGCGGCAGGTGGTATATACACCGTCAGATATATCCTAAAGTATATACCAAGACAATCCAACTATATATCAACTTTTACAATCTTAAAAACTCAACAACAGGCTGCATATTGATCACCTCTCTACAAACAACTATACTGTAAAGCCACCGCGTTATTATTAGTAGAGCTTTCTCTCTGATTAAGTTATTTATTGTCGTTTAATCTCTGATTCCACGATAAAATTGAATGCTAATAATTATATATAAATATACATCGTCGGATATCGGCCCATATACATTGCACACTTTATATCTATGTGCCAAGGAGATATACACAAAGACTACCTGATAACTATCATTGGTTCATACGATGGCAGTGGTCCGACACCAGCCTTAATCATCCATACCCATCAGTATCAATTCCAAATACGATGTACTAAGTGCATTATTTCATCATTAATGATCCGACTTGGTCATTTTCAAAAATCGCAATCTACGAATGTATGACACCAGATCAAATTCCTTATCAGTCTATTAAAACTCTCGAGGGACTCAATAAGGAAGTATGCAAACTTCAAAGGTACCTCGCCGATTCTGTCGCCCTCACCGCTTTCACCGCCTCGTACTGTTCATCCCCGGAGTCCCTGCCTTTTTACTAACCCCGAACTGCTCTCTGAGATCAAATCAATAAAGTAATCTGTGCGTCAATAAAATGATGAAAGTGGCGTGATTGTGGGACGTTTTTCAAAGAAAGGATGTTGAATTGAGAATCAGTCGGGCTGAACAGTATGAATTTTGAAACGAGGGGCTAATCGGGCGGACAGGTCCACATTAAATGCTTTCGGTATGTTTATAAGCATGGAACATGTTCCAGGGAAACAATATGTATTGTAAAGAAATGGCAGCCTCCTCTTCCACTTCTTCTTCAGCTTCAGCTTCAGGTTCAAGCACGGCCTCATCTCCCTGTGCTGCTTGTAAATTCTTGAGGAGGAAGTGCACGGTAGAGTGCATTTTTGCACCATATTTTCCACCCGAGCAACCCCATAAGTTTGCAAGCGTTCACAAGATCTTTGGGGCAAGCAACATCAGCAAGCTGCTCAACGAACTGTCTCCCGAACAGAGAGAAGATGCAGTGAGTTCTTTGGCGTACGAGGCAGAGGCAAGGGTGAAAGACCCTGTTTACGGTTGTGTGGGAGCGATCTCAGTTCTGCAAGGGCAGGTGCAACAGTTGCAGAGAGAGTTGGCAGAGGCCCGTGCGGATCTTGCCCATTATACAGCCATGGAAATGGGAATACAGGGAATTCATGGAGTTCCTGTTCATCATTCTTCCCAGGGGCTTCTGGAATTAAGGAGAGAACGAATTCTAGAGTTAGCAAGACTGCAGGGATCAGGAGGTCCTTGCAGCGAGGCACTCGGAGCAGCAGCAGCAGCAGCAGGCATTTACAATATCACATCATGTCCTCCTCCTACTCTTCTTCCCCCAACGCATCCTCCTCCAGCTTGTACTACATGTACAACCATCGCCAGTGAGGGTGGCAGTGGCTGCTGCAGCAGTGGCGGAGGTGGTGTAGGAAGCTCTGGCAGCATCAGACACTATTCATCTCCACCATGATTAATGTTCATCATCTGTTGAACATGGAGAATGAGGTATTGAGCTGAACCCAAATAGTTGCATATGCTTTAATATAAGAACAAATGGATGGGCCAGGTGGGCTTATGTGTAATTATTAGACTCTGAGAATGATTCTGTTGGTGTAGGATGCAATCTTTGGAGCCAAATTTGATATGATATTTCAATATATTCTAATTATCCAGAGTCATATGATCGAATATCATTTTCATGTACTTAGTATTACTATTGTGAAGTGCAGGGATGACAGTAGATGACTTTTTTGGATCGTTCATTTAATCGAATATTATTTATGTACTTAGTATCAGTATTGTGAGGTACTGGGATGATATTAGCTGGAAAATTTTCGATCGTATTGTAAAGTGATTCGATAACATTAGTTGATTTCCTTTTCGATCATTTTTTTATTAATGTGAAATGCTTGGTTGACTTCACCTTTCCTTTCTTGCAAGAGCAGAATCTGTGAAACAGTGGATTGAGATTGTATAGTTTAGTTTTTTAAATTATAAAATGGTTAAGGATTTTTTAAAAATATAAAATATAAAATTTATAAATATATACATATTTAATTAGTATGTATTCATTTGAATTTAGATTTTTCAAAATTTAAAGGTTTTGAAAAATAAAATGTAAAAAGTTTTTTAAACTGATCATTATTTACTTTGATAAATTTAATATTTGTATATTTATTTACATAACAAATTTAATATTTTAATATAAATAAATATAATATTGATTGATTAAATAACTATTTGGTTACAATATAATAGCATCAATTATTATTATTCACTTTTATATAAATTAATTTTATTAAACTTTCCACCAAATGAAATAACGTAACACCCGACGTAACAATATTTACATTATATCCTAAACTAAAAACTAACACTGTTTTTATCCTTGCATAACATTAAAACTATAAACTTCTCAATGTAATTGATTTATGAAAATAAACAACTGTTTCACCGCCTTAATTTACTCGTATCATTTCTTTGTACAAAGACAATGAAAAACCATAAAACTTCTCAATTTAATTGAAGTACAACGAAGACTAGAAACTGTTTCATTACATGAGTTTTCACGTCTCATTTTTTTGTAAGAGATTCTGAAAATGCCTCAATTAATGAAATCACTTAATACAATGGAAAAGTCTTTCTAATTCTGCCTCCTGATGTTATTTGATATACAAACATATGTTTATTTGTGAACATTTAATTCATAAATTAAGGCAATGCCCTTTAATGTTGGCAGTTGTCATTCTGCCTTGTAAAAAAGGAAAGAAAAGCCTGTGCAG
>ML783558.1:1478175-1494827 GCA_009831015.1 Picea engelmannii | reverse complement strand
GAGGAGTATGCTTTAGGTCACATCAACGCTATTAAGTCCACGCGGCTTCACGTTGGCTTTCTTGCGTAATAATACTGGATCTCGCTTGATCCAGCATCCCACTCCCTGACAAATCAGGTGAAGAAAAAGAACAATCAACCGTGCCATCTAAAAGGGCCCGGTGCGCTCATACGTACTCTCACAAGATAAGACGTATGTCCCATTCCCCACTCCATTTCCACGTGGTGACGTCCCATGTCCGCCTAGGTACAGTGTAAACAAATCTGGCCTGACAGACAGCCTACCTAATGGCTGCCGGGATCTGTCTAGGCTAGGGACAAAATCAACCACGGTCCACAATGCAGGCCGTGTAGGCTGTAGCAGCAGATTGCCGGGCCTATTCCCTGGTCGATTCCGTTTGAAAGAGTATCAAATCAAACCATAAATAGTGGAGCACTAGGATTCTAAAAAAAAATCACTTAAATTTAATAATTTCTCACCGGATTTCGATCAATCATTATCTTGAGATAGAATCTTTAACCTACAGTTTTTGAGATAGAATCTTTAACCTACAGTTTTTGGGATATGTGAGATAGCCTCATCTTTACAGGGCTATCAATATGTAGCTAGTCTTTAAGACTGCGGCAGGTGGTATATACATCGTCA
Organism: Picea engelmannii; assembly: GCA_009831015.1. Classification (NCBI taxonomy): domain Eukaryota; kingdom Viridiplantae; phylum Streptophyta; class Pinopsida; order Pinales; family Pinaceae; genus Picea; species Picea engelmannii. The sequence goes on along the minus strand of ML783558.1, from coordinate 1,494,182 downwards.
GATATATCCTAAAGTATATACAGGGTTATCAATATACAACCAGTCTTTAAGATTGCGGCAGGTGGTATATACACCGTCAGATATATCCTAAAGTATATACCAAGACAATCCAACTATATATCAACTTTTACAATCTTAAAAACTCAACAACAGGCTGCATATTGATCACCTCTCTACAAACAACTATACTGTAAAGCCACCGCGTTATTATTAGTAGAGCTTTCTCTCTGATTAAGTTATTTATTGTCGTTTAATCTCTGATTCCACGATAAAATTGAATGCTAATAATTATATATAAATATACATCGTCGGATATCGGCCCATATACATTGCACACTTTATATCTATGTGCCAAGGAGATATACACAAAGACTACCTGATAACTATCATTGGTTCATACGATGGCAGTGGTCCGACACCAGCCTTAATCATCCATACCCATCAGTATCAATTCCAAATACGATGTACTAAGTGCATTATTTCATCATTAATGATCCGACTTGGTCATTTTCAAAAATCGCAATCTACGAATGTATGACACCAGATCAAATTCCTTATCAGTCTATTAAAACTCTCGAGGGACTCAATAAGGAAGTATGCAAACTTCAAAGGTACCTCGCCGATTCTGTCGCCCTCACCGCTTTCACCGCCTCGTACTGTTCATCCCCGGAGTCCCTGCCTTTTTACTAACCCCGAACTGCTCTCTGAGATCAAATCAATAAAGTAATCTGTGCGTCAATAAAATGATGAAAGTGGCGTGATTGTGGGACGTTTTTCAAAGAAAGGATGTTGAATTGAGAATCAGTCGGGCTGAACAGTATGAATTTTGAAACGAGGGGCTAATCGGGCGGACAGGTCCACATTAAATGCTTTCGGTATGTTTATAAGCATGGAACATGTTCCAGGGAAACAATATGTATTGTAAAGAAATGGCAGCCTCCTCTTCCACTTCTTCTTCAGCTTCAGCTTCAGGTTCAAGCACGGCCTCATCTCCCTGTGCTGCTTGTAAATTCTTGAGGAGGAAGTGCACGGTAGAGTGCATTTTTGCACCATATTTTCCACCCGAGCAACCCCATAAGTTTGCAAGCGTTCACAAGATCTTTGGGGCAAGCAACATCAGCAAGCTGCTCAACGAACTGTCTCCCGAACAGAGAGAAGATGCAGTGAGTTCTTTGGCGTACGAGGCAGAGGCAAGGGTGAAAGACCCTGTTTACGGTTGTGTGGGAGCGATCTCAGTTCTGCAAGGGCAGGTGCAACAGTTGCAGAGAGAGTTGGCAGAGGCCCGTGCGGATCTTGCCCATTATACAGCCATGGAAATGGGAATACAGGGAATTCATGGAGTTCCTGTTCATCATTCTTCCCAGGGGCTTCTGGAATTAAGGAGAGAACGAATTCTAGAGTTAGCAAGACTGCAGGGATCAGGAGGTCCTTGCAGCGAGGCACTCGGAGCAGCAGCAGCAGCAGCAGGCATTTACAATATCACATCATGTCCTCCTCCTACTCTTCTTCCCCCAACGCATCCTCCTCCAGCTTGTACTACATGTACAACCATCGCCAGTGAGGGTGGCAGTGGCTGCTGCAGCAGTGGCGGAGGTGGTGTAGGAAGCTCTGGCAGCATCAGACACTATTCATCTCCACCATGATTAATGTTCATCATCTGTTGAACATGGAGAATGAGGTATTGAGCTGAACCCAAATAGTTGCATATGCTTTAATATAAGAACAAATGGATGGGCCAGGTGGGCTTATGTGTAATTATTAGACTCTGAGAATGATTCTGTTGGTGTAGGATGCAATCTTTGGAGCCAAATTTGATATGATATTTCAATATATTCTAATTATCCAGAGTCATATGATCGAATATCATTTTCATGTACTTAGTATTACTATTGTGAAGTGCAGGGATGACAGTAGATGACTTTTTTGGATCGTTCATTTAATCGAATATTATTTATGTACTTAGTATCAGTATTGTGAGGTACTGGGATGATATTAGCTGGAAAATTTTCGATCGTATTGTAAAGTGATTCGATAACATTAGTTGATTTCCTTTTCGATCATTTTTTTATTAATGTGAAATGCTTGGTTGACTTCACCTTTCCTTTCTTGCAAGAGCAGAATCTGTGAAACAGTGGATTGAGATTGTATAGTTTAGTTTTTTAAATTATAAAATGGTTAAGGATTTTTTAAAAATATAAAATATAAAATTTATAAATATATACATATTTAATTAGTATGTATTCATTTGAATTTAGATTTTTCAAAATTTAAAGGTTTTGAAAAATAAAATGTAAAAAGTTTTTTAAACTGATCATTATTTACTTTGATAAATTTAATATTTGTATATTTATTTACATAACAAATTTAATATTTTAATATAAATAAATATAATATTGATTGATTAAATAACTATTTGGTTACAATATAATAGCATCAATTATTATTATTCACTTTTATATAAATTAATTTTATTAAACTTTCCACCAAATGAAATAACGTAACACCCGACGTAACAATATTTACATTATATCCTAAACTAAAAACTAACACTGTTTTTATCCTTGCATAACATTAAAACTATAAACTTCTCAATGTAATTGATTTATGAAAATAAACAACTGTTTCACCGCCTTAATTTACTCGTATCATTTCTTTGTACAAAGACAATGAAAAACCATAAAACTTCTCAATTTAATTGAAGTACAACGAAGACTAGAAACTGTTTCATTACATGAGTTTTCACGTCTCATTTTTTTGTAAGAGATTCTGAAAATGCCTCAATTAATGAAATCACTTAATACAATGGAAAAGTCTTTCTAATTCTGCCTCCTGATGTTATTTGATATACAAACATATGTTTATTTGTGAACATTTAATTCATAAATTAAGGCAATGCCCTTTAATGTTGGCAGTTGTCATTCTGCCTTGTAAAAAAGGAAAGAAAAGCCTGTGCAGGCAGTTATAGTTTCTAATATAGCTTCATTAATATTTATTTATAGCTAAAATTACTACTAAAACAAACAATTATAATTATAAGAAATCTGTTCTCTGATGAAACATGTACTTATTTGAAAATTTCTATATCTGACTAAAGATTTCATATGAATTACTTCGAATTTAACAAATACTTTTGAAGTAATAATATGGTCTTAATTTTCATATAGAAAGCTGCATAAATTCATGGCCATATAATTATGTATACAACAAGAAAAATTACTACTAAGACGAACAATTATAAAAAATATCTTGTGATATGAAATATGTATTTATTTGACAATTTCCTGACTGGCTAAAGATACCATATGAATTACGTCGGATTCAACGAATGCTTGCTTTCTAAGTAATAATTTGGTGTTAATTTTATATAGAAAACTGCATAAATTCATGGCCAGATAATTATATATACAACCAGATATTTGAGTGGAAAGTGAATTAGGTTCTGCAGATTCATTACTTAACAGAGTGACAAAGCAAAATCATTCCAGGCAACAATTGAGAATAAGGAAATTTAAGATGCCAAATTGCTAGGTTTCACTTTCGGCAACCTTAATAACTGTTGTGAGAGAAAGGAGTTGTGCTTCTCTAACACTATTTTGGAATTTCAATTTTACTTGCATGATCTAGCCAACCTTTTAATAACTAACCATCCTTTTAATCATTTATTACTTTAGCTGTTACATTATATTTTCACATACATAGCGTTCTTTTCAAATAAAATCTATAATAAAATTCTTAAACCATGGATCACCTTGTCTCTTTAGATAAGATTTAAACTCAAACAAATACTGCAGATAACTTTTGCACCTTACAAATATGGGTTTGTATCGATGACCTCAACCAAACAGGATTTTACTAAATAACTTATAACCAATCATTATGAACTACAATCAACAATTATAAGTTTTAATATGAATGACTTTAATATATTCAAATAAAATAACATAATGATGTTATATTGTATATTGTAGATAACAATAAATCTGAATGGTTGAACAATATGATGATAATGATGATGATGGTGCTAGTTAAAGTGTATTGAGATCAAAATGAAAAGTTTTTATGACTAACAGGGTTACCAAGGTTGGTATTGTGACAAATATTTTGAAATTGAGATCTAATTTGAGTATTGGAGATTGCTCAACACCCAATTTCACTATACAGCTCACTAGAATTAATTCTTATTTCAACAATATTGATTCTCTTCTTTAAGCTACTCAAAAGAGAGCTTATAATATCTTATTTTCCTTTTATCTTCTGCTTATTTATGACACCATAAATTATCCTTAAATTTAACCCATACCTAACATCATTATGCCATCCCAACTTAAAACAGTGTTAAAAATTAAGTGTAAAATTTTGTGATATTGTAATTCTTATGTGTACAACTTTTTGATACTTTTATAATAGCATATAACGAGGGATAGGAGAACAAAATGAGGAAGACTATTCGCTGTCTTCATTAAGGCAGTGGTCGATCCAATCGCATTCAATGGTGTTGCCACGTTGAGGGGGCACAGACCAATATTGCAGCATGGTTTGTTACAAGACCAGGAAGACTGGCGGTGTTTGCATGCTAGAGTGAGTGTGTAACTTATGCCAGAGTGCTACACGTAAGACTGTTGAACTATGCTGCCAACCTATACACAACACTTTGTCATGCAGATCCACATTCTCTGTAGAAGCACAGCTTTCTTTTGCAGGCCCATATTTACCAAACTGACTTTCTTCTCCAGTCCAATGTTAGATGCAGTTTCAGAAATTACTTTTGCCACTCTGGATCTAACTTCCTGCTCAGGACTACACAACTAATTGCAAAAATTGTTTTCTAATTTGCTTTAGTGGTGTACCACTTCTCTACATGGGGCAGTTGTCCTTTAAGGTCGATCTCATGAAGATTCCTTTTACTTTTCAGGTGACTCAGTTTTTCCTCTCTAAGATCGTGTCTTCATCTAGCTCTATAACATTTGCTACAATATGTTCAAGAAGCAGTGCTGCCGTTCCATCTTTCAACATGATGGCTCATATGACTTCAGAAAATCCACTGGTTGAAGACTAAGATGTATCCCATGTAATGACAGTCCAGTGGAATAACATTCTATCCAATATGATCAACGATTGTGTAAGGTCATATCTAAGTGGCTTTGGGTAATTGGCCTTTACAAAGACATGCCTTATAAAGGTGAATGCTAATTGTATCGTGCAAGGCATAATTGTAGTGGCGCTGATATTTACATTCCAAGTTTTTGTTTATTTATGACTGAAGAAGTGCAACTGTTATAACATTGTGCTATTCACTTGTATGTTTTGGATTGAAAGGAAATGCTCCAATACCCTGTATGTTCTTGCATGGAAGGAAATGCATGTCTTCAGTTTTTTTTTTGGGTTCATCCATCAATTTTCAAATCCAAACTAAAAGTGAGTGAAGAATATGTCATTACGCTCTAATATATTATTCAAATAATATAATCAAACATGATAAATCTTGAAGCACCCATATTTTGTTTAGAAACAACCAGGCAACTTGTTTGTGATACAGTGTTTTCAATGAAAATCATTATGACAATTTTGTTAAAGAAATAAAAAAATTACCATCTCTCTATTGACATGAGTAATTGAGTAATTATCTTTGTTGGTCATGGATGACAACTTTGTTACATGAGTAGCCTTTTGGTTAATGTTTATGAAAAAACACATCTTTTGCTGGCATGTTTTTGGTTGAAATCTAAGAACCCATGGACATTCTACTTAAGAAATGCAATTGTCTCCCACTGATTCAACTCCTACTTATACCTATTGATGTGCTCCTACCTGCTGATCAGAGAAAAGAGACCAAGCTTGAAAACTGGCCCCGATTTCTTCTTCTTTTACTTCATTAAACAAGCCGGGACCAAATTCTAAATGAGATGAACAAATTGCACTGTGGATTTCATAGGACTTCTGCCTCCAAAAATGTAAAAACATCGCAATGGAGCCTTAAGTGTGCGCGCGAAGGTACCTCTTTAGTTATGTCTCCTTCACCACTACCACCGCCGCGCACTGTTCACTCCCCCTGCCTTTTCAGTGACCCAGAACTGCTGCTTCTGATATCAAATCAATAAAGTATTCTGCGCGTCAATTAGATGATGAACATGGTACTAGGTAGTACGGGGACGTTTTTCAAAGTAAGGCTCCTTTTTAGTTCAGTCTCAAGGGAGGGAAGTTAAATTCTTGAGACCCAGGCTGAACAGCATGCATTTTGAAAGCAAGGGATAGTCTGGTGGACAGCTCTATGTTCACAATTAACATTAAATCCTTTTGGTATAATTATCAGCATGGATGTTGCAGGGAAACAACATATCTAGTAAACAAACGACATCATCTTCTTCTTCGGCTTCAGGTTCATGTTCTAGCTCAAGCTCAAGCTCATCTCCCTGCGCTGCATGTAAATTCCCGAGGAGGTGCACAGCAGAGTGTGTCTTCGCACCATATTTTCCACCCGAGCAACCCCATAAGTTTGCGAGCGTTCACAAGATCTTTGGGGCCAGCAACATCGACAAGCTGCTCAACGAGTTGCCTCCCCACCAAAGAGAAGATACAGCCAGTTCGTTGGCTTACGAGGCAGAGGCAAGGGTGAAAGACCCTGTTTACGATTGCGTGGGAGCGATCTCACCTCTGCAAGGTCAGGTGCAACAGTTGCAGAGAGATCTAGAAGAGGCGCGTGCAGATCTTGCCCGTTATATAGCCATGGAAATGGGAATGCAGGGAATTCATGGCGTTCCCGTTTATCATTCATCCCATAGGCTTCTGGAATTAAGAAGAGAACGAGTTCTAGAATTAGCCCGACTGCAAAGATCAGGAGGTCCTTGCAGCGAGGCACTGGGAGTAGCGGCAGCAGCAGGCATCTACAATATCACAACCTCTTCTCCTTGTCTTCCCACCCATCCTACTTCACCCTATTGTCCTTCTCTTCCTACCCATCCTCCTCCAACTTGTACCCCAACCTACACAAGATGGCGTGAATTCATCAGATGGGGTGTATATATATAAATGCATGCTGGGTTAACTTCAGAGGTTGAGAGCTTTGAACATTATGCAAGAATTTGAACATTGTTTCTTCAAGTTGGCTGCCTCTGTAGCATGTGTCATTTTATAACCTACAGGATTAGAAACCAGTCTTGAAATGAACATATAGATAGAAAGGGAGATTCTTGGTTATGGCTATCTTTGATGTTTCTTTTTTTCTTAAGATTCTCTCATAAACGGTAAATTTATGTCCTGGATTAACCCATGCTGCAACAGATTATTATCTAGTCTTTATACCTTAAATCCTAATCTGATGGCTGTGTATTGAAGATGCTGGCATATTTTTAGTGATCCTCTTTAGATTTATTGTTCATAACTTTATTAAAACATCCATTAACATGTTTACTTTTTTACATTTACTTAATCACATTATAAAATTATTATAAGAATATATAATTGCCAAATTTAATCTAAATAATTAAGAAAAATTAATATCTATACAAACCACTTTTATATCATTAACACCCATTCATTTATAAAGTCTGAATCCTCTAATTGATCTACCATACTTTCATTTCTTTTACCACTAATACATGTCTGCACTAATACATGCCTGCCTGGACGCCTTCCAAGCCACAACCAAACGCCCCTCCAATGCTTGCTGTAATAGCCTATCTGCGTTGATCAGCCACAGGTTATGTGGCTGCGCTAGTTATTACATTGTAGAATGATTCTGTGGAGCTGAATATGATCTGATATTTCAGATATATGATCCGTAGTCAAATGATGGAATATCGTTCATTTACTAAGTATTACAGAGTGCTCAGAAGAGACATGAACTGAATTCCTTGCAAGAGTAGAAACCTGTGAAAATAAATTCTGGATAAGACTGGACAGTCATACAAGACTCTGTCCCTTGATCAGTCCTGCAGAGTCGCAGCAAAAGTTGTAGTTTTTCGGTGTGAATAAATGCCGGCTTCATGTTCATTGTTTGAGACAGTACATCACATCTTTACTTTTGGCTTCTATATAAATTGTATGGGCAGAGAAACTTACTCGTCTGACAAAACGATAAGAAAAACGCCTTACTAATAGAGAATTCAATACTTTTGCAGTTGTACATATTGTTACTGTTTGTTTGTAGTTGAAACGGTACAGGAAATTATAGGAAGCAGTGTTGCTGACTTCACAGTACTAAATTGTTGGTTTGTTTGAGTTTTAGATGAAAATGACTTCACAGTACCAAATAAATATAGGAAGCAGTGTTGTTGACAAGTAGAGGAGAAAGTTTGTTTAACAAAGATGGTGTCTAACTGTTTTAGGAAATAGTTTTAATTATTTGAATTTGACTATTAAAATTTGTAAAAAAATATTATTTTTTTATGGAAGGAAATCATGTGCCCTGTAAATGGAAGGAAATATGTAAATGGAGGATTCTCACCTAATTGAACAAACTGGAAACCAATTCAATTCATATCATAAACATCATAATTATAATAGGTTTAAAGACCTAAAATTGTTGAACAAATTGGAAACCAATTCAATTCATATCATAAACATCATTAATTCAACATAATTATAAATAAATAATGAATACTTATTTTTCTAGGAATTTAATCACCCAATGTTTGTTTATAGATTAAAAAAGTTCCAATCAACTATATGATCTCTATTTCATTTAGATTTTTTTAAACATGATCACCTTTGATTTAAGGCTATGAATCCACAAGGGTGAAATGTTCTATGGTTGGCTTTAGCTCTCTTCACAGAGCCCAATTCCCAAAACTAAATTTGTTAATTCTTATAATGATTTCAATCCACCATCATTGTTTTCCCATCATCTTCTCTGTTGCCACAGAGTTCCTCATGCTATTCCATTTCCCTCCAAGGCTCCAGTGCATATGGGTCAAGAAATCTCACCATTAGGAAATCTAGGGATTATCAATTATAATTTTCTCAATGACAACCATTTTCCATACACAATCATAACTCACAGTTTGTTAGATCCTACATCTATCTCAATCAACTTTCCCTCCTTCCACTTAGCTTGCACAACCCAATGAATGGGATCCCCGTCTATGCCACTTAGTCCTTCGGGCTATACCACTTCTCTCGAGGGCTCCAACATAGTCTAGTCAACAAATCTTATTGTTGGGATTCTAGGGATTCTCAATTGTAATTAAGTTTACTCAATAACAATAATTTCCCTTATATTTAGGTATACTTTCCACATAGTTTTATGACAATAATGCTATTTTTCCCTTTGCCCCTAAGCGTTATTTTCTCCCTCTCATATCGAGTCATAGCCCCCATTCTTTCATCATTCTCTTTGTACAATGTGTGATGTGTATATTTATTATCATTCAACATGCAATTTTTACCTAGTGCATCATTTGACTTTTAACTATTCATCGTGTACACATTCATTACTAGTTTGGGGATCAAAACTAGATTATAACATTCCCCTTCCTATAGATTTTTGTAACATCCCCTGCTACCAACAAACCCAAAAAAATGTTCAAAAGCCAATTTGAGACATACCCATTGACCCAGGTACCTCATAATTCACTTTTTTTTAATGGATTTCCAATTTCTGATACCATTTATTAAAACAAAAAAGCATGATACATGCACATGCAATTAAAAAGAACATGCTAAACTATAAAGGAAATGATTAACATGCCATGCACAACATTAACAACAAATATGCACATTATAAACGCATCTCATAGATAACTAATACACATCGGAATATAAATTACAGAGAAAACACAGAGTACTTATCTTTAAATAAACCATTCACCAACTGGTTGTAGACGCCAAACATTCCACCCAACCATAGGCATTGTTGTTATAACTTTCTCAACGGTAGGTTACCATCGATCAGAGGCTATGAATCCACAAGGAAGAGTCCTAGGCCAACTCTAAAACACACACTAGGCAGCGATCAAACTCTCACAGTTTTTTTCAACCACACAACAATCCTAGTTTACCATCTCTCTTTCCCCTTCAGCTTCCATAACCCAAAGAAATGAACCCCCTTCTATGCAATGTAGTCCCTCAAGTTGTTCCACTTCTTTTCCAAGGCTCTAGTGTTACTAGTCATGAAATCTAAATGTTAGAAAATCTAAGGATTCTCAACTATTGACAATGCTTTCTCAACTATTAACATTCTTATGCACCTAGGCATCAATTTCTTACTAGAATCACCAAAGGTTACCGACATCCAACTAGACATGACTCATTACCTCCAGAAATTCATTTTTCATGGCCCAACCAAAAACAAGAATGAGAAAGAAAGAATGGGGAAGAATGGAAGGTGAATCCCCAAATGACCAAAAACATGGTTTAAATAATGTTATGCACTAATGCACCACATGGCCTCCCCAAGAAGTTCACACAACCTTTTTCCCAACTAATTTCAAGATGGGTGAATAAAATATAATAAAAAAGTTTAACCCCTTAGCCCCCTCTCGCGTGGAATCGTAACCCCCTATAACCCTGTCATTGTTTGTCTTGTAGCCAACAATGTTTTTTTATTATTAATATTTAAAGCATTATATTGCTAGGCTCTCTGACCTTTCAACTTTATAGGCATTCTATCATTTCATCAAATAAATAAAAATACATTATTAATATGGGGACTCAAAACTGGGGTATTGCATTTCCCTCCCCTTTATTTCGGCATTGTGCTCACTACGTTATATACAAACATGCACAATTTTTTTTTTTTTTAAACATGGCATCCTCATGCTCCCATGCAACATCTTCAAGACCATAACATGTCCATTGAACCTTTACCAATCCTATGTCTCGATTTCATAGCACCTCGACCTTCATGTCCAATATGTACACCGATTGGAAATTAAAATATCCTTTTGGCTCCACATGAATCGAATTCCAATCAATGACATGGTTAGGATAATGCATATAATTTTTTAACAAAGATGCATGAAATACATTTTGCACAGTCATGGAAGCAAACAATGCAAACATGTATGCAACTGACCCTATTCTATCCAATATCTCAAATGGACCACAGAATTTGGTTGCTAGCTTGGTATAACTATCCAACTTCAATGAGCTCTTCCCGAGCTTCACCTTCTCCTCCTTAATAAACCCCACATACATCAACAAATCCAAGAACTTTTTTTCATATTCTTCCATGGTCATGCTCCCCAACTTGAGTTCAAAGAGATCCTGTATCTTCTTATCATAATAGTGCTCTGAAAGATAGTCCTTCTATAAGTATTTCTTAAATTGGTTCCAAGAAATTATATTCTCATCAATAAACTCGACTTGTTGAACCACTGATCTTACCACATAGAAGCTTTTCTATGCAATTGGTATGTGGCAACCCTGACTTTTATAGGTTAGATGAGTAGTTTTGCAACTTAAAATATTTTCTGATTCCAAGCAACCGGGTTTCAACATCATATCCCTTTATAATTTCACCATCAAAGGTTGGTGGCTTAATCTTCCTAAGTTCTTCAACTCATATCTTCTTCTTTGATGCCTAATAGGAGACATTTTTTTACTAATCCTTGACTCTTCAAATGCATAATAATTCCTAGCAAAATGGATAGGTGAGTAATTATGCCTTTGAGATTTAATAGCACTTCTTGAGTGCTTGAATTCTTTGTAGTTATATCGCATGGAGTCTGCCTTCTTCCTCATGCCTTGATCTTGATCTATTCTTTACTTATCTCTGCGACTGGTTTAGGCTTTGCAACAATTGGGTATTGATTTGATTTTGTTCCTCGTGAGCTCTCATTATCTTCTCATTATCAGCTCTATAACTCTACACTGCCATTCTCAAGCACCTCATAGTCTCTACCAATATGTTAGCTCCACTTTTCTCCTGTATTCATTGGATTATATCTGTGCATTACCCACACTGATATTTTGGCCTTTGGCTTCTCTCTCATGACTATATAATCCATTTTCATCCTCCATGTCTCTAATCTACAATCATGAACTTGAACTAATATGATTATACCTTTAATTTTGCAAAATGTGCAAGCAACCATTTTTGTTAGAATTATGCATATTATAAAAAAGTGTCAATTAATGCTACATGTGTTTCTTATTCTCAATTCATGAAGAATCATATCACACTTCTCTAAATTTTAATATTTCAAGATTATTCTCTTCCGAATCAACTTTCCAATGAGTATTTATGTTCCCTGATCTGATCGCTTAGCTAAACATTATGGCTTCTTGAAAAAACCATTTTCACCCAATTTATGCATTTTCTTCACTGATGCAATTTGACTAGGAGGCCAACCTTTGTTTACCGTAGAAAAATATCCTTCAAGAACCAAGAAACTTCTATATTGGGCATTGATATTAATCATGATGTTGAACAAACAACAACTTTCAGATTAGCACTCTATTTCTTCAGTAAGATTCTACAACAGTTTGGAATTTGCAACTTTGACCTTTTAACAATTTCTCCCGACTTAACAATTTTAAAAAAACTGGACGTACCCCAACTAGAATGAATCTGAGTTGTCGATCTCAAAATAAAAAAAAAGTATCAATCGTTGATCCACTAAACTTTTTCAAACCCATGGATGAATCTCAACCACTAATTGCCAAATTGAGACTGTATTTGGACCGTCAATTCACCAACATCACCCAAACCTCACCAAACTTTTAAAATCCATTGGTGATCAATGATTTTCTTTGAAAAACTTGCAAGACTTCACCGAATTTTCTGAACCTCGGGTCATCAGTGATCAACATTCCCTTCCAACAAACGAAGTTCATTGAAATTAGCAAACTCCGAAACCTCCATCAGCGATTGAAGTTTCTCTAGATGACATGGAATGACACGTGGATGTTGACCACATGTCATTCCTTTACTCGGCCATGCCATCCTCCTCTTTTCCCCTTCATTAGTTATTGATGATCTCTCCTAAATTGATGATCGACAATTTACAAAAGGATATTCCATAAAGTTTTCAATGAACCCCGATCATCGATGATTGAAATTTTCCTGTCATCAACGATTTTTCAAAAGGTCTACTTCATAAGGTTTTTGTTGAATTCCGACATGTAGAAATTTTTTGACCAAATCCATGATGAATCTGGGTCATCGATCTCCAAGCCAAAAGGATCTCGATCATCGATTCATTATACTTCGCCAAACTTCGTTGATGAATCTTGACCATTGATCACCAATTTTTTTAGCCTAATAATCCTAAAGTTTATTTAGATTAGTATTTTTTCCTACATTAATAAAATTATTCTAGAAGTTGTGTATTTCCTAGGTTGGCCTTGTCACATCCTTGTCATAGTGATTATCCTTGAGCTTTTGTTCAAGGACACTTGGCATATTGAGATAAGGCCTAAGAGGTTATATATATGCTTTGTCTCTCTCCCACTATGTAATAATATTTTTCCTTGATCAATAAAATTGTGTGTCTGAGGACACTTTTGGAATTTAACATGGTATCAAAGCCATGGTTAAAGAGAATGATATTCTGATGAGAGATTCGTGGTGATGATAAGAACATGGTGGAGATGTGAAGAAGGAGACTCATCAAACCAAAAAAATTCTTCAACGAGGTATTTCATCATTTCAGGGAAGAGAAATTATTTGCAATTCATCAAATTATTTTAAATTTTTTGTGATAGAATCTAGATCTATCATTTTTTGAAAATGTTCAAGAATATTTGTAGATCTAATAAGAAATATGTAAATCTAGATTTGAATATGAAATTCTTTTTAGATGCCACTAATCAATGTTAGATCTTATTTTTTCTAATATAAACATAAAACAAAAGAAAAAGAAAAAGGCTCCACATTGTAAAAATTGTCAAGATCCATTATAATCTGGCAATTCGTTTATATATATATATATATATATATATATATATATATATATATATATTGTGAAATCATTTTTAGATGTAGAAAACCACCATTCCCGAAAAGAAGAGCTCTGTAGGGTATTTGTGAAACCATTTCCATGCGCAATACGTTGTCTCGAGATGCATGAACACTTGCTCCAAAGTTTTCTCAAAACCAAGTTATAGCCACCCCAATCAATTAGAAGCCTTTGACAAATTCATACGATTTCAATGCTTAGTTGAAATTTCCACCAAAGAGAAGATTGTTGCCCTTAGAATAGATAACGGGCGAGAATTCACTTCACGTGAATTCAATGATTATTGCAGGAGAAATGGAATTAAAAGGAAGTTGACAAACTCTTATACTCCACAACAGAATGGAGTCATGGAACTCTAATGCGAATGACAAGATCAATGTTGCATTTCAAGGGGTTAAGCATTCAATATTGGGTTGAAACAGTTCATATAGTAGTATATCTAAGGAATCAATCACCTACATCTTCCTTAGATGTAATTACTCCATATGAAGCATGGTATGGTACTAAGCCTTCAATTAATCATTTTTTATTTTTTGGCTCCACTTGTAATGCCTTATTTCTTAAGGAAAAAAGGACTAAGCTGAAAAATTGAAGTATGAAATGCATTCTTATTGGCTATTTAGATGAGAATAAATGATGCAGGTTTCTATCCAATGGAAAATTCATTATCATCCAGGATGTAGTCTTTGATGAGACATAATGTTATCGGGTAAATCGGTGAATGCAGACATAGACTAATCCCCCTAGATCCACCTAGATCTAGAATAAAACAAGACAGAACATGGTGCTTTCCGAGAGTTACAATCATTGAATCTACTATCGAACAAAAGATGAGAGACATACCTTTAAGTGTCGCTTCCTTATGTCTTTGTTGTCCCTTCTTCGCTCTGGTGCTCTTGTGATATTGATTCTGCAATGAGACACAAACCAACCAAAGTGAAAGCAGAGAGAATATATTCAATGACAACCTATGCATATGATTAAGGAATTATGCAATAAAATAAAGATAATTCTATGGGAAAGAAGCATGCCACTGTATTATATTAATAATAGGAAGAGAGATTACAACCGGATGCCTTGATGTCATAAGGTTCCTTCCAATGATTCCTTGCTTCACACACTGATCCAGATTATTTTCAGCACAAAATGAGAGCGGAGATATAATAAGGAAATGCACAGAGATATCGCGGATATTCAATAATATAACAGAAATGTATCAGAGATGCAACCATAAACATAGATATACAGTAATACACGATTTCTATTAATGAAAGAAATGTACAGAGACTGTAAAAATACAGAGTGAAAGACTCGCTAGAATGGTGGCAGCTTATCTCTGAGAAGAGATGTGACGGCTACTCGCATTCGCAAGAAGATGATTACAATGAGGCTCTGAAGGCCGTTTTACAATAAACGGGAATGCCAAAAGTCCTAAACATCCAAAAACCTAACCCTAGGAGATGAAGTGCCAAAAGTCATGTGGGCCCCGTTTGGGTAAGTGAGTACATCAACTTCCCGGGGTCGTAACTTTTGCATACGATCTTCGTTTTAGGCGTGTGATAGCTCGTTGGAAAGGTATCTTCGAGGAGATTCATTTTGGGGGCTCAATGATGCCTTTGGATATCATTAAGAACCTTGATATTGAAAAACCTTCATTTGGGCCCTCAAAATGGCCCCGGAAGTTAAAACCTGCTAAAAATAGTAAATTGCCAAAATTGCCAGAAGGTCGTTTTGAGCCATTTGGAAAAGGTGGGTGGCCACCGATATCCACCTGGATCAATCCTCCCTCCTTAGGAAGCAATGGTCTCCATTGCATTGAGTTCCCAGGGGAGAGGGAAAAGCTTTTGTTGAATCTGCATCTTGGTGAGTTGCTTGTCTTGCTGGAGACGTCGCGCTGCTCAGTTTGTGGAAATCTGTCACGAACCTGTTGCGGTTGAGGCTGATCAACAAGTCGAGATACATGAGCGGACGATGTGCAGAAGGAATCTTTGCACTTTTCTGCAGCCTTGTTGACCTGCTTCTGTTGGATAGAAGGTGCTTGGGGCAAGGCTGTAGTGGTTGCAGTGTCCTTTTGTTCTCCTTTTGAACAGATTGTGAAGAAGTTGAATT
>ML783558.1:1447427-1471753 GCA_009831015.1 Picea engelmannii | reverse complement strand
AAATCCATTTCAGTTTGGATGTATCTGTGTAGAGCCCCACGGTATTTCAGAACCAAATGTCGTTCGGAGTCTTTGATACCCAGCTTGGTGCGCAAGGTATGGAAGCTATTGGTGAACTCCGGAACTGATTGGCCCCTCTCTTGTCGTAGTGTGGTCCATCTCATGTACTGGTCTTCATAGTTGCCAACAGGGTAATACTGTTCCTTTACCGCATCCATAAAAAAATCCCAAGTGCGATTGACCCCATATATTCCAGACTCCTCTATGGAACTTTTCTCCCAGTAAGTTTCCCACCAATGTTTGACATGAGGGAGAGCTTTAAGGAGTGTGAAGGTGATCTTTTCTTTGTTGGAAAAATTGTGAACAGAGAAATAATCTTCTAGCAGAGTTAACCATTTTTCTAGGGCTTCTGTATCTATCTGTCCTTCAAATACAGGAATATCAAAATTAACTTGTACCTTGAAAGGTGAGGTGCCTCCAAAGTGGTCTCTTGATGAATATGCGCCTGATGCTATTGGCAGGCGTTTAAGGATGTGGGCAAAATTCTCCATCATTTCGTCCCTCTGTCGCGTGAGAGCTTGCTTAAGCAACAGATTGATAGGATCGTCTGCTCCGTCGATTTTCTTTTCTTCCGCCATTGAGGGTTTCTTGGGTGTGCAAGAGCGATTGTCTTCAAGAGAGACAAGCTCGAGACCCAATTTTCTATACTCGGACCTCATCGGGGACATGCTCTAAAAAAAACGATCAAGAGCAGCTTGCTCTGATACCACTGATCCAGATTATTTTCGGCACGAAATGAGAGCGGAGATATAATAAGGAAATGCACAGAGATATCGCGGATATTCAATAATATAACAGAAATGTATCAGAGATGCAACCATAGACACATATATACAGTAATACACGATTTCTATTAATGAAAGAAATGTACAAAGACTGTAAAAATAGAGAGTGAAAGACTCGCTAGAATGGTGGCAGCTTATCTCTGAGAAGAGATGTGACGGCTACTTGAATTCGCAAGAAGATGATTACAATGAGGCTCTGAGGGCCCTTTTACAATAAACGAGAATGCAAAAATTCCTAAACATCCAAAAACCTAACCCTAGGAGATGAAGCGCCAAAAGTCATGTGGGACTCATTTGGGTAAGTGAGTACATCAACTTCCCGGTGTCGTAACTTTTGCATACGATCTCCGTTTTAGGCGTGTGATAGCTCGTTGGAAAGGTATCATCAAGGAGATTCATTTTGGGGGCTCAATCATGCCTTCGACTATCATTGAGAACCTTGATCTCAAAAAACCTTCATTTGGGCCCTCAAAATGGCCCTGGAAGTTAAAACCTGCTAAAAATAGTAAATTGCCAAAATTGCCAGAAAGTCGTTTTGAGCCATTTGGAAAAGGTGGGTGGCCACCGATATCCACCTGGATCACACACACTTTTGATCCAATAATTCTGAGACTATAGATCTGACATTTATCTTGAAAAAAACAAATCTCAAAGCCACACTAACCAAGCTCCATGAGAGCTCCTCTCCTTTTGTAGGCTTAAGAGGATAAGGTGAGGATGTTAGGATGATCCCACTAAATCATTAAAGCGAGTAAGATCCAAACCATAAGGAGGCCACCTCACCATAAAATCTTCTCCTTCTAGAAGCATCGAGAAATGCCCATTTTTCCCACGTACGAAGGCCGCCGCGACCTAGCTATAGTGCAGCCTGCGAAAACTCTGCACCCTAGCTATAGTGCAGCCTACATAAACTTCATGCCCTAGCTATAGTGCAGCCTATGGAAATCAGGCATTTCTACACCCTAGTTATGGTTCAGCCTGCGGAAATCCTCCAAAATAGGGTTTTTACAGAGGAAAACAAAAGTTCTTCTCTCAGGAAAAGTTATTCTCCCTTATTTCTTCAGGAATTCAGGCCACTGACCCCTCTGAAGGAAACAGATAGGTTTACATCATTAACAGTCATAAGGGTGACAAAAATAATGTGTAACAAAGAGCCCCCCAAAGTATGAAGTTAGAACATAATGATAGCTAATATACTTTGTCGAGTGTGTGTAGGGAACAAGGAACAATCGGTCGGAAACCTACCAACAAACAAGGAAATACAATACAATAATATATCATCACTGAGGTAGGCATTCCCATACTCATAATACAAATGACTCAAAGTATAAATTCCGACATGCAAAGATCCATGTCAAGTAAGACAAGCCATGGCCACCAAACATACACCATGGATCCATTCCATTATGACTCAAATCTGAACATAGCCACCAAAAATACATTGTGGATCTATGTGTTAAAGACTCAAATTTGAACATAGCCACGAGACATACAATGTGGATCTATGCAACAATACAAACTGAATATACTCCAACGCAACCTGAATTTGTTAGAAAAGATCCAGGGTCTTCATCGCCACCACTCTATAGTACGAATCTAACCATGCGAATACATGTGTTGAAGTCGAACATGGTAGAAACCACTTGATTACCGGTCATTAGTGTATATCATTAACAAGTGTGAGGGAAATCACCATTAATGTCAATGACTCCCAAGGTACACTAGTACAATCCAACGAATGTGAATCAATGAGTTGAAGTTGAACACTTGGTGGAATCTCCCGATCAAGGGTCAATAATGAAAAACCATTGTCGAAAGCGAGGAAACCTGCCATTGAGGCATGCAAGTTCCAAAGTTCCAATTGGTTTCTAAGTCTAATTCTTGGATAATGAGTTGAAGTTGATAGGAAAAGAGTCGTCACAGGAGGGCCTTAATGTATCCCCCATCAATGACATGAAACAAGTAACAAGATTTGAAGTAGATCATAGTAACAAGTGATTAAGGACTGACTCGGGGATGGCCAATGCAATAGAAGGCTTAAAGACTGCATACATGGCCAATGCAATAGAAGGCTTTCCAGGTTGAACATCTCTTTGAACATATTCACGACATAACAACTGTCTTGGAAACACTGACTCAACAACAGGGATCACAGACCAATTTGTAATCTTATAAATTAGTATGATCAAGAGACAAGCGGATTTTCCAACCTAGACACAAAGTGAGTGAAATGGTGTCATGTTCAAAAGTGACTCTTCCATGGAATACAGGTTTAGACACATTTCTTTCCCAATTTTCCCCCCACCATGTCTGGCGAGTACCTCTTTATTTTTATGAAAACTTGAGGAGGATAACATATGCTTGTTAATGTAAGCTCATCCTTCAGATGAGTCCTTTAGAATATGTTTAACGAACCCTGGGAAGGATTGGTTCGGTCCCATATGGGCCTTTCGATGTTTGTTTTACGAGTCCAAAGGAAGAAAACTCATGGGTTTTTCATGTTTAGAGAGTCTGAAAAACACTTAAAGAGAACTCTCTCAGTTCCTTTTTTGTAAGTTAGTCTGAAGAGACCGAAAAAGAGATAAACTATCGCTCAACAGACGTTTTCTTCAAATACTTTTACGAGCATGAAAATAACAAGATCGCTCGACAATCTTTTCATGTTTAGAGAGTCTGAAAAGAGCTTAAAGGGAACTCCAGGGGGTTCCTTTTTCATATAACCTTTACGAGTCCGAAAAAGTGATAAAAGTATACTCGGTTACATTCTCATTGATTTACGAGCATGAGAAAGAACACAAACTAAGCTCGGTAACTTATTCTCATGTATTTACGAACATGAGAAAGAACAAAGACTAAGCTCGGGATTGTTTTCATTTTTACACAAGCTTTGAAACAAAACAAAACTATGCTTGGGATAGATTTTATTTTTTCACAAGCTTAAAAACTAAACAAAACTATGCTTGGACCTGGTTTCATTTTTACACAAGCTCGAACCAGAGGAAACTATGCTTGAGGTAGGTGGTTTCATTTTTACACAAGCTTGAACCATAGAAAACTATGCTTGGACTTCCCAACGCATAACACAGGGATGGTTGGTACCTAGCCCCCAGCTTAAGAAACTAGCGGCTCTAACTTCAGCATGAAGTCCAGAGGCTGAAAGCATTTCCCCCCAAACTTCATTTCATCCAATTGCAAAGGTGGATGAAAGGAAGCTTCAAATACTAGATGAAGGACTTAACTCAAACAGAGAGGGGGAAAACTATTTCATTTTTTAACGCGCTTGCCACAGAGAAGAAAAACTATGCTCGAGAATCCAGGTTCAAACCCTAGACCTCTCTTTCATTTTTTTAACGAGATTGACACAGAAACAATAACTATTCTCATAACCTTTGTTTCATTTTTTAACGAGGTTGCCACAGAGATGCAAAAAACTATCCTCATAGCTGGGTTCATTTTTTAATGAGCTTGAAAGCATAAAACTATGCTCAAAGATGGTTTCATTTTTTAACAAGCTTCAAATCAGAAAATCATGCTCAAAGTTTGTGCTTGATCATGTCTTCCAAGAGGAAAATGCTCCGAAATGACACCATGTCAAGGGATAAAACCCGGTCATGGCTTCCAAGAGATCTTCATTTGACGGAAGAGACATAATCTGGAAGGAACACATGTCGAGGGTTGCAACAGGGGTAAGGAGATCATTCTCTAAAAGCCCTATCGAAGAAATCACCATGTTGACTACCATATCTAATTCATTGTCATCGACAGTGGAAGGCATGGGAGACAATGCCACATAATTAACATGCGGTGGGGGCGATATCGTCTGCATATAAGAATCATTTAGGGAGGTAATCCAGTCAAGACTGATGAATGAAAGTTGATCAATAGTGACCATTCTTCCATCGTGAGGGAAAGATATCACACGAAAAATAGTGAACACAATAGCTTTCATGGAATAAACATAATCTCACCCAAGGAGTAAAGTGAAATCCAAGGGGTCTTGGACTACCATGACATCAATAAAGACAATTTTCCCTCCCAAAGTTATAGGAAAACGAGGAAGGGTCCCTAAAGGTTGACTGGTTCTTCTGTTAAAAGCTAACAGATTCGGTGTAACCGAGGCAAGCTTAGGACAACCTAAAGCTTGCCAAGCAAAAGAGGACAAAATACTAACAGACGCACCTTCATCTATCAGTGTCTGAGGAACGTCCCGACCACAAACCTTCACTGTAATCTGGAAAGGAGAGAGGGAAGACGAGGTCCAGTTAGCACACCCCAATCAAAACGGACGGCCTCATTACTTGGAGGGGGTTCCACGGGAGAAGGAGGAATACCCCCCGGCATGGTAGAGTCTATATCAACGAGAAAAACGTGGGAAGTATCGAGTTTACTCTCCAGCGGGAGAGTAGAATCGATCAATGATGGGATCAGATCGACCACTTGCGTTTCATTCTCCGAGGGGAGAATGGGTTCGACCGGTGGAAACAAATCGACCGCTCGGGTTTCACTCTCTGGAGGGAGAGTGGGATAGACCGAGTATGGGATCGAATCGATCACTTTGTCAACTAGTTCGACTAAATAAGTGACCAGGTTGACTACATGATCAACCGAATTGACCGATGAAGGGACAGGATTGATCATTCCATCGACTGCAGGTGGGTCAAGAGTAAGCTTGTGATAAGCAACGGGAAGTTGAGGCTCTGAAACAATCATGTCTTCCAGTAATTTCAAGGCTTCATCCATACGAGGGAAAAGGTGATTTAGATGATGCCCTTTGCATAACATACACAGGAACTTGGCTCTACTTTTCTTATTCCCAACGGTATCTCGACTAGTTGACGGGAGGTCATCAACATGTTGTTCAGAGGCTGACAACATGGGTTGGCGAGGGTGTGTAGACCATGCTTATATAACCTTGTATAGACCAGGGCAATCTTTAAGAATATGGCTACCCTTGCAAATCCTTCAAGGGTACTTGGGCTTACGAGTTGTTTGGGTGATCTTGACATCATCAACACTCCCAACACGATTAACAGTAACTGGTTGTTTTCCAACATGTCTGGCAGTGGTTGGAAGTATGGATCCTTGTTTATTTTTCTTCTTCTTTTTCTTTCATTTCTTCTTCTTCTTATCCACTGAGTTACTAGCTTTGGAGCTTTCACTTGGAAAAGAAGATGAAATGGAAGAAGACCTTGCAATTGAAGAAGGTGAAGAAGTTCTTACTGGTGAAGAAGGTGAAGGATCAACATGAGGTTGATGCTCTTGGGGGGAAGTGCTTACGACCGAAGCACTTACTGCATTCGGGTTATCTGAGTGGAAAACAACCATACCGATAATCCAATTGTGAGACCTGGAAGGCTCAAAGTAGCAATGTGAGGAGGACCAATGTTTCTGTAAGAAGGAAAAACAAAAGGTTCTTTTGGAGCAGAGGTTCCTTCATTGTTCATTCCTGGAACTGACGCCATTAAAAACAAAAATCCAATCTAGAGTCCACTAGGGAAAACAAACAACACACGCTAAAAATCTAGTAAGCAAGCAAGAAAACAAAACCTTCTCACAATGAGCTCACTAGTTGGTGATGAAATCCAACGTCGTGGGAACAAAGTAAGGAGGGGCTGAGATAGTGTGGGTGGAAAAGTTACGTTGATGACCTGCTTAACGGACTTACACCTTGGTGCAAGCTCCCACACATAATCGTGGGTATACCCTCCAAGGAGCCCGAGTGAGTTTGGCCAACGTCGATTCCGGGTACCATGAAGACTTGCCCCTCCACGGTAACCTCGTGTAAAGACCCTAAAGAGATAGGCCACTAAGGTTACCAATTACTACAGTGATGCCTGGGGAAACAATCGACAGTTCGATACATGTGCAAGGGCAGGGTATCTAGCCCGAAATCAACTTGAAAGGCTTCCACTCATCGTTGTGGGTATACCATTCAAGCGACCCCCATAATACGCACAATCTCTACACTAAGACCAACAAAGAAGGGTGAGTAACTCTTCCAGTCTCAATGTGACCTCGTGATTGACCCTTGTGTGAGAAGGGCTTCCCAGGACAAAATGCAATGAGTGGATTTTACCGCTCCCTAACTCAAGATTCTATGTTTGTTTGCAGCTTTGGAAAGTTATCTTTCACACCTATTCCAAATACCTACAACTAATCTAGTGTAGGTTTGCTACCAGAAAATATAAAAATGTCTAATCAATTTTTATAAGCGCTTTATTTTTAAGGCTATTGTTACTCAAGAGGAAAATGGCGTGAACAATATGGTGTTTTGACCGACTCGAAAGTTTATGCAAAGAGATGAAAATGCAATCTTTTCATTTCGATGAAAGCTATGTTATGAGAAGGAGAAAACATTTACCATTCCCATATGCACAATGTACCAAAATCTTAAAACTCATCAATATCAATATTTTCAGGAAACGAGACAAAGGTACTGTACACCAATACACGATTCATGGCCCCCCTTGGCCATGAGGGGGAAATTTTTTCAAAATTCAAGACCAAGAATCATGCAATTTCACTACTTCAAATGCAAGGATGTCCCCAAGATTAGTGCAGAGAAAGAAAATTAAAACTATGTTTCAAAGATAACTAAAAGAAATAGCCAATCTATGTAAAACAAAGCAACCCAAACAAATTTTCTCTTTTAACACGAATTATTCAATAAAAGAAAAAGAAGTTCTTCTACCGAACAACTCTAAAGAAAAAATGATGCTTCATAACTAAAAGACACTCAAATCAAGAGACCTAATCTTTCAAAAGAAAACAAAGAAAAGATGGCCAAAAGAAGCTCAAAAAACTATCAAGTAGACTGTAAACAAATCATAATCAAACCCAAAAATTCACCCCAAAACCAAATCCAAGGTCTGGGTAAGGAAAACCATCAAAAATCAAGAATTTCACAATTTATGCAGGTTGGAAGACCAACACAGTGCGAAAATCATTGATTTTTGCGGGCTAGATATGGGTAGGGCATGGAAATCCTAAGTCGTCGCACTGTCCCTCAAAGCAGGGTGCGGAAATCAAACAAAAATGGAAAAAATTAAAAATTGAGAAGGTTTTTAATGTGTAACACTTAATTTTAAACAACTGGAGATATTGATAACCTACTTGGTCATTTGGAGAAAAAGGTAGCTCAACAAAAGACAATTTATCAAGGAAAACCAAATTGGATTGAAAAATACTTAGCCCCCAACATGAATATTCAAGAGTTAGATAACTCTTCCTCAATTGATGAATCTTTAATCCAGGATAGATTAAATGCAATAACTTCACCACAAGGACAACACAGTAGACCAAAATGATTCACACAACTTCTTAAATATGTGCACGCAGATGAACAAGACAAAAAAAGAACTAGAAGTTCTACCTCATCTCAATCAAATTTTTCCTTAGTAATTCATGATTCTATTGAACCAACAATTTTTGCAGAAGCAATGAAGCACACAGAATGGTAGAAAGCCATGGTGGATGAGTATGATTTAGTGACTGCAAATGGAACATGGAAACTTGTTGATTTTTCAACCAATTTTAAACTCGATTGTAAATGGGTTCACTGAATCAAGTATAAAGCTAATGGTGAAGTAGATAAATCAAAATAAAGACTTGTCGCAAAATGATTTTCTCAAAAAGAAGGAATTGACTATGAAGAAACATCTGCTCCAACAACAAAGTGGAACACCATCAGAATGGTGATAAATTTGGTTGGACACTTCATCAAATGGATTTCAAAAGTGTCTTTCTTAATGGATATTTGAAAGAGGATGTTTATATGACTCAACCCCCAAGTTTTGAAGTTGAATCACCTAGAGCATGGTATACCAAGATGGATGAATATATTAGGCATGTTGGTTTTGATTGTAGTGAGTCTGGTGATACTCTATGTTACAGGACGCCAGATCAAAACCTAGTGATAATTGTTCTTTATGTTGATGACTTAATCATTACAGGGAATTATGAAGCTCACATCAAGCATGTAAAACAATAACTTAAAAAAGGATTCAAAATGACAAATTTGGGGCCACTTCAATACTATCTTGGCATGGAATTTTCACAACAATGGAATCAATTATTCCTTAATAAAACCAAGTATGCTACAAATTTTTTGAAGAAATTTGGCATGGAGAATTGCAAACCCTCTCTTATTCCTATGGATTAGAACTTAAAACATTCAAAATTTGAAGGGGGGGAATTGGTAAACATTACTAGCTATAGACAGTTGATTGACATCTCATTTATCTAGCAAACACTCGTCCAGATTTTTCATACACAGTCATTGTTCTTTACAAATTCATTCATAAACCTAGAGAAAGTCACTAGAATGCAACAAAAAGGGTCAGGTATATCCAAGGAACAAAAGATTTTGGGATTCTCTATAAACAAAAACAACTTTACACTTGTTGCATATTCAGATGCAAATTTTGCTAGATATATCGATGATAGAACATCAACATCGTGGTATTTATTGAATATGTGTTCAACAATAGTATCTTGTAGTTGTAAAAAGCAGGCCACAATGGAAAATTATTTAGCAGAGGCATAATACATTTCATCTTGGGAAGTAGCATGTGAAATTGTCTGGCTTCGTAGAATTTTACAGGA
Source organism: Picea engelmannii (assembly GCA_009831015.1). Taxonomy (NCBI): domain Eukaryota; kingdom Viridiplantae; phylum Streptophyta; class Pinopsida; order Pinales; family Pinaceae; genus Picea; species Picea engelmannii. The sequence continues at coordinate 1,462,304 of ML783558.1, read as the reverse complement.
TCTTAGTGCTATTATGAAATCACCGACTACTCTATTGATTGATAACCAATCAACAATAAAAATGGCCAATAATATAGTATTCCATAATAATACCAAGCATGTTGGCACCAAGTATCACTTCATCAAAACACTCATTATAAATGGCATTATCAAGCTAGAATATTTTCCATCTGAATATCAAACTTCAGATATTTTCACCAAGCCATTTGGAAAAACAAAATTCACCAAGTTTAGAGATGAACTTGGAATTTGTAAAAATAAACTTTGGGATTAAAGGGGGGAATGTAGCCTAATAATCTTAAAGTTTATTTAGATTAGTATTTTTTGATAGATTAGTAAAGTTATTCTAGAAGTTGTGTATTTCCTAGATTATCCTTGCCACATCCTTGTCATAGTGATTATCCTTGAGTTGTTGGTCAAGGACACTTGGCATATTGAGATAAGGCATGATAGGTTATATATATGCTTTGCCTCTCTCCCACTATGTAATAATATTTTTCCCTTATCAATAAAATTGTGTGTCTGAAGACACTTCTGGAATTTAACAAATTCTAAAGCAATCTAAACCATCAATTCACCAAACTCCTTCGGTGATTGATGATTTATTTGATGAAATAACTTTGATCTATGATTTTTTCCGAACCATGAATACTCCATTGGTGATCAGTGATTTATTTTCTTGGACCCCACTTGTACCATATTCCACATGGCACAATATCATTTGCCCCACACTAATGGTTGGTTCCCACCCCACACCTTACCTCCGACATGCAACATGCCTGACCCCCAGATCAGATGATGGAGAATCATGGTAGATCAATGACTAGGAATGATCTCGGGAGTTGAAGGTGGAGGGATATTAATCACCACCAAAATTCCTAATACCACCATATGACCTTTTGCATATTTATTCATATTTGTCTCAGGCCATTTGAGAACACTTTGAAACTGCTCACAATTACTCTTGATACCACCTAGAAAAAAGGCCCAATACCACTATGGTATTGGGTCCTCCAAATTGCATCGAAAACCCCCACGTCATAACTGACATCAATTGTATGGAGAAAATTCAATTTTTCCCAAAATTCTCAAAAACAAATTCCTAATTTCAAGAAAATGTTGACCACCCAAGAACCCTCTAGCTTAGCCTTTGCAAAAAAGATAACTTTTCCAACCTATGTGTCGACCCATATGGCCCAAGAACTGCAAACCATGCTCTGGTAATATTATGTAATGTCTCATGTTACCAACAAACCCGAAAATTTGCTTAAAATCCAATATGAGATGTATCCATTGACCCAGGTACCTCAGAATTAACTTTCTTGATGAATTTCCAATTTCCGATAACAATTAATAAAATAAAAAAATCATGATACATTCACATGCAATTAAAAATAACATGCTAAACTATAAGGGAAATGATTAACATGTTGTGCACAACATTAAAAATTAACATGCACATTATAAACACATCTCAGAGATAACTAATACACAACAAAATATAAATTACAGAGAAAACATAGAGAGTACTTATTGTCTGATTATTTATATGCATAAATCATTGACATTAAACCATCAATCTGGGAGTTCATAGACTTCGAGGTGCAATCACAGGAAATGCAGGATCATAGCCTATTCTATCCTATGTTAATAAATAATGCCAACAAAACACACTTGAGGGTACAGTAAATGAAATCAAATGACCTATCACTAAAGATATCAATCCAAATCACAAAGCAATCAAAGGAAGTCAAAAGTAAATCTCAAACACCTTAATCTTGCATTCATAGATTTATATCAAGATGGACAAGGGTGTTGCATTCTATGTGTATATGTATAGCCTATGCATATATATGTCTTCTCATGAGATCTTGTTTAATTAATGAATACTTAAGACTTCAGTGTGTGAGGGGATAACAATAGATAAGAATGGAAATCAAACCTATTAACAATGATTAGTTCATTAGTTTGAGGTTTTGTTAATGGAATATAGTGCAATCTTTCACTTGAGGTTTAAGTGTTCATGCACTTGAGATACGATTAACTTATCAAATTGAATGGGTTCTAATTACTACAATTTAACTTTGAGAATGCATACCATTCAATCTACCACCCAAATCAATCAACAAAAGAATTAAACTCAAATGTTATTGATCGAATCTTCGAATTACTAACTTGGAAAGGAACAAGATGAAATATGTAAAATCATAAACTAAAGATGAAATTTGTTATGTCAAGTGTGACAAGTATTTATTGGTGAAACCACACTTTTGCATTCAAATTACTTGTCTTTGTGCAACTACGAATTAAAGAGATTATTTCCTATCATCTTAACATGTGCATTCACTCAAAATAAAATAAAAAAAGAATCATATCAAATCCATGTATTGGCTTATTAAGAGATACTCTTAATCAGGGCTTGGGGCACTCTTTTCCACCCAAGTGTTCATGTACTTTCACAATGATGAGTTCAACTCTCAAGAGTTGCAATAACTGTAACACACCAAAATCCTTGAGATTACATTAGCTTAAGAGAGACACAGTGAGTGAAATATCAAAATAGTTGAGAATCATAATCAAGAAGATATAAAATGAGAATTAAAATAAGTGTTAACATGCTACAGGTCTATTGTTGATAAAACAATTCAAACTAGATAAAGATTCTAACTACAGAGCATAACCAATCCTCTATTTTGCAAAATCAAACTAAAATGACAAACTAAACTAATAACATATAATACAACTAGCTATGCATCCTAGGTTGGATTTTAATGTTGTTCAATTACATTCAGTTACTTTATAAATTTACTTGAACTGAAGCATAAACCATGAAAAATAGCAGCAGTAATAACCAAGATCACAAGAAGAATAACCATGCACAGAGACACAAGTACAATAGAAAATGCGTATATTAAATTTATGTTATTACAATGATGAGAGTTTCATATATATAGAACATATGGTGACCATCCATGAAAGGATGTGTCACTTGGATAATAAGTAACTATTTATTTACTAAGTATATTTATACGTTGTATTGTAAATGTTATATATATATATATATATATATATATATATATATATATATATATATATATGGAAGAATGTATTCCTGATGTTTTCCAAACATCAACACTCCCTCTCAACGAGGGAGGCATTCTCAGCCAAGGTTGTTCACCATAGGTACACCCCCATGAGTGAATGTTAGCATGATGCTAACTGACACTTGGAAAACATCTCAAGCACCTCAAGTCCATATTATTCCTTGTCATGATCAAGGAAGGACTACGTCTGGGCCCATTTATCACAAGTGAACCTTTATAATAAATGAATCCTATCTCCCTTGGTCTGCAGCCCAATCTAGGAGAAGTTATTCCTGATGTTGAAACATCAACACTCCCTCTTAGCTAGGGAAGTATATTTCCATAGTAGTACACAACTACTGTCCAGAGACACACAGTCTTTTTCAGTAGTACACAACCACCATAGTAGAAAAAGGTTTTCCACACATGGCACTTCCATGTGGACTTCCAGAGGCTACACCCTCTAGAAACACTATGGTCAACTCCCATAATGTGTGATGTCAAGGGTCAAATCCCTTGACATGTCCTCATGTGCTCTCCACATTGGATGTTGGGTTATAAGCCCAAATGCACTTATCCCTTCTCGAATAAGTGTCCTCACGGATCAACTCAACTCAATTCATAGAGGAGTACGATCCAGAGAATATTTGTCACACATGGCACTCCCATGTGGACTTCTAGAGGCTACACCCTCTAGAAACACTAGGGTCAACTCCCATAGTGTGTGACATCAAGGGTCAATTCCCTTGACATGTCCTCATGTGCTCTCCACATGGGACGTTGGGCTATAATCCCAAACCCACTTATCCCTTCTCGGATAAGTGTCATCACAAATCAATTCACTTCAGTCACAGAGGAGTACGATTTGAAGAATGTTTCAGGAAGTTGCAAACATTAACACTCCCTTTCAGTGAGGGAGACATTCTCTGCCACACCAAGTTTGTCATAGAAGTACTCGAACTTCATCTTGGTAAGGAGTTTGGTAAGAACATCAACAACCTGCTCATCTGTAGGAAGGTATTGCACCAATACGGCCTTCCTCTGCACCATGTCTTAGATGTAATGGTACTTGATCTCAATGTGTTTCGATTTGTCATGAAGCACTGGATTATCTAAGAGCTTCACACAACTCTTGTTATCACAATGAATAACGGTGGAATCTAGCACATGTCCAATTAAATTTGCAAGGAGCTTGTGAAGCCACACTGCTTCACGGACTGCCACACTTAATGCAATGTACTCTGCTTCTGCAATACTCAAGGCCATAGAAGTTTGTTTTCTGCTACACCAGGAAACCATGGCAGATCCCAAAGTGAAGCAACACCCAGAGGTGCTCTTCCTGTCTACTGCGCTCCCTACCCAATTAGAGACAATATATCCCTGCAATCTCATGTCAATACTAGAAGTATATCTCAAACCATGTCCAATTGTTCCTCGCAGGTATCTCAACACATGCTTCACAACAATCCATTGTGTTTGTCTCGGTTGGCTCATAAATTGGCTAAGTGCACTCACTGCATAGAAAATATATGGTCTGGTGTTAACCAGATACATCAATGATCCAATCAGTTGTATGTACGGGGTCGGATCAATCTCGTCGGAATCATAAGAAGACACAAATAGTTTCTTTAGATTCATCACCATTGGTGTAGCCATGGGTATACAATTTAACATCCCAAAACTTTTCAATATCTCAACTGTGTACTTCCCCTGACTTAGGAAGATCTCATTAGTTCTTTGCCACACCTCTAGTCCCAAGAAGTAGTGCATCATACCAAGGTCCTTCATCTTGAACTCAGAGGCCAACACATACTTGCATTCAATAATAAGGCTCTTTGTACCGGTGAGGAATAAATCATCAACATAGAGGACCAAAATCAAGGCCTCACCGTTAACAGTCTTGTAGTACAGGTTGGGATCAACAACACTTTTGTTGAAGCCCAAACTCATCAGGTGCCCATCAATCCTTGCATACCAAGGTCAAGGTGCCTACTTGAGTCTATACAAGGCCTTCTTCAACATACACACATGAGACTCCTTCTCATGTATGATGAAACCATCTGGTTGCTCGATGTATATTTCTTCCTCAATATCTCCATTGAGAAAGGTTGTCTTCACATCCATCTGATGTAGTTTCCAACCCATGGATGTTGCAAGGGAAATAATCATCCGGATAGAAGTGTATCGAGCAACAGGAGAAAATGTCTCCTCATAATCTATTCCCTCCACCTGAGAGAATCCTCTAGCAACAAATCTTTCTTTGTGCTTCTCGATGCTTCCGTCAGTTGTATGTTTGATCTTATAGATCCATTTGGAAGTCACTACAAACTTCCTTTCAGGTCTCAGAACAATATCCCACACATCATTCTTCATGATGGATTGATACTCCTCCATCATGGCATCTATCCATACTGGTTGACTAGATGCCTCCTCATAACATGAAGGCTCAGAATCAATGATGTGGCTCATAGCTGTGGTATAGCACAAATATCTCCGAGGTCTCTTGCTCTCTCGAAAGAGACCATGAGGAGTTGCATGTCCTTCTGCCCTTCTGCAGAGTCTAACGAGCCCATGTAGGTCTCTTATGACCTACTACAATATCTCTCGCAACATCAACTAGAGGTACAGGATGAATGGGATCAATAGGCTCAATTGTCTCCCTCTAAACTATTGGAGGGTGAGGGGGAGAATGAACCATCTCTTCTTATTTCTCACTATCAATATCCATGTTAGATCCTCTAGATCTCATGAAGGCTACCTCCTCCTCAAAGGTAACATCTCTGCTCACCTCAATTTGTCTCTGACCAGGGATGTAGATACGATATGCCTTCGAAGACTCACTATACCCCACAAATGTACCCTTTCTTCCTGAAGGGTCTAGCTTGGTCCTTTTCTCTTTGGGTATATGAATGTATACTAGACACCCAAATATCTTGAAGTGTCCAACCTCAGGCTTCACTCCGGTGAAGGCATCCTCGGGAGTCATGTTCCTTATAGTCTTCTAAGGACTTTTGTTCTAAACATACATTGCAGTCATGGATTCTTCTGCCCACAAAACATAGGTAAATGTTGATTATGAATCATTGCCTTGACTACCTCGATAATAGATATGTTCTTTCTTTCTGCAACCCCATTTTGTTGAGGGTTGTAAGGAACAATGTACTACCTCTTGATCCCTGCCTCAATGCAGATATCACTGAAATCCTGGGAGATGTATTCTCCTCCATTATCTGATCTCAACACTTTAATCTTCTTTCTGGTTAGGTTTTCGACCTGTGCTTTGTACTCCTGAAATCTAGCAAGGACTCCATCCTTGGTTTTCAATAAGTAAATCCAAGTCTTCCAAGAGTGGTCATCAATGAAGATCACATAGTATAGGTATCCACTTAAGGAAGAAACTGTCATGGGTCTACATAAATCTGTATGAACCAAGTCTAAGATCCCCTTGGATCTACTATCACTGCTTGGAAATGACCTCTTGGCATTCTTTCCAAGAGCACAACCTATGCAAATGCCATCATGTTCAACATGGATATTTGGAAGGCCTGTCACCATCTTCCCCAGAGTAGGAAGAGCTCTATAATGTAAATGAACAAGTCTCCTATGCCATAGTTCACTCAAACTAATAGAATCATGTATTAGGGCCTAAAATGGTCGAAAATTCAATCTGTACAATATGTCCTCTCGAACACCAATCACCCAGGAAAAATTAATACTAGAGTTCTTGTTCCATGAAGAACTTTTCCATCAGAGAAAGAAACCTTGTAGCCTTTGTTCTCTAAGGATGAAATAGAGACAAGGTTCCGTCTCATCCTAGGTACAAATAATACATTGCTCAAATGGAGTGGGGTGCCAGAATCCAATTGTAAGAACGTGGATCCAACTCCCTTCACAGTATATCTCACATCATCACCAAGTACAACATGCAAATGAGATTCTTTCTCTACTAGATCTGTAAGGTGCTCTCTGTATCTAGTCATATGTCTGGAAGCACCACTGTCAATCAACCAAACATCATTACTAGTAGGAACCATACTTGAGAGGGATGAAATGAAGAAGAACTCTTCATCGTTCATGCTTGCATTCCTTGAATTCCTCTGAGGTGGTTCTAAATTAACATTAGCAGTGGAAGCATGTTGTTTTCCTTTCTTCCATGTAGGACAATTTTTCGCATAGTGGCCATACTTGTCACATCTGAAGCACTGAACCTTTGACATGTCCTTCTTTTTGTGCTCAAAAGTTGGTGTTGACTTCCTTCCTTTAAAGGTTTTTCCAAAATCTCTTCTTTTTCCTTTGATTTTCCTTACACAACTGTCAAGGGCTTGATTTTCATCATGATGGTAACATTGCATGCCTCTAGCTGCAAGTCTGGTCTCCTCTTGAGTACAATCTACCCATAAACGATCAAACTTGGGCAATTTGGATCGTCCACTGATACTTTGAATGAATGGCTCCCAATGTCTTGGAAGACCATTAAGGGTAATCATGAAAAGTTCTCTATCAGAGATGATTTCACCAATAACACCCAACTGACCTCTGGTCTCTGAAATCTTCATGAAGAAGGTGGCAACTGTATCAGACTTCGCCATCTTGAGATTTTGAAGTTGGTGTCTCAAAACAAGTGCTTTGTTGGTGTTGTTACTCTCAAACAACTTCTTCAAGGCATCATACATCTGCTTAGCTGTCTTCAAGTTGGAGATGTGAGGGATCAAATGGTCTCTCACAGAATAGATGATGATTTTTCTGGATTTTGCATCATTCTTCCTCCATTGTGATTTTTCTGCATCATCAGTTGATTCTGGTACAACTTCATCAACGCACTTCATTAGTTCATTCTATTCTAGAGTGATGAGCAATCTAGATTTCCAAGAACTGAAGTTGGTTGTTCCATCAAGCCTATCTTCCACCAAAATACGGTTCAACATGGTTGTTGGAAGAATGCATAAATTTTAGCCTGAGTTGTAGTTGCAACAAAACAATGAATTGCAGGAAAGGTACGATGAGTTGTTGTACAAGGTCAATGCATGTGCAATAGTCTTCTTTCAGGAACGTTGCTCTGATACCATGTTGGATTTTAATGTTGTTCAATTACATTCAGTTACTTTATAAATTTACTTGAACTGAAGCATAAACCATGACAATAACAGCAGTAATAACCAAGATCACAAGAAGAATAACCATGCACAGAGACACAAGTACAATAGAAAATGCTTAGATTAAATTTATGTTATTACAATGATGAGAGTTTCATATATATAGAACATATGGTGACCATCCATGAAAGGATGTGTCACTTGGATAATAAGTAACTATTTATTTACTAAGTATATTTATATGTTGTATTATAAATATTATGTCATATATATATATATATGGAAAAATGTATTCTTGATGTTGTCCAAACATCAACAGGTGGGTCCTTGCCAACTAGTAGTGAGCTATATACTTACAATCTCACACTCTCACAATGAACACAACAATGAAGAAGGATGATTTGGCATTAATGAAATATAGATCAAATTACAACAATACAATGAATAAAATAACAATAGTTTTCTCTAGTCCCCCCTTATTTCTTATCCCAATTTCATTTATATACACAAAACTCAATGGAGAGGATAAGATCCAATCCCTCAAACCTAAAGCTAAAAATTGAATCTGATTTTACAAATTAATCCATTTTGGAAACTAGCCACAACAACAAATGTAGGAAAACCCAGATTAGATGTTTTCCCATATCTCTTATATCCTTCACCTTCTAAAGAACCTTCTCTTTTGATACTCAAATTAGGCCTTTCTGCACAAAACCCACGTTTCAAAATTTTGATATTCATCCTCATTATCTCGGGAATCATGCTCGAAGTTAATTGTTTCTAATTTGGCATGTTTTTTATTGAAAACCATTGACCATGACTAGAGACTTCCATGTTGGACCTAGGTGTGAACCAAGGGATACACACCATGATGTAATCTAGGTCTTCAAAACCCTTGTGGCCGAATTTTAATTGGATATGTAGAAGTATGAGAACGAATGATTTCGGGTATCAGAAGTGAACTACTGGTACAAGAACAGAGCTGAGAAAATCATCATTAGTAAGATATGTTCTACAAACCCAATATAATCTACTAAAGACTTAGGAAAACATAAAATATACAACTTTTTTCTACTAGAAAATTGCACATTATATTAAGATATATAATCTGTTCACATTGTCAAAACTATTACATCCATAGGACTCACCTTGAGTAATATCCACTAGACATATCAAAGAAGTTGCAAAGTACAATAAATACCTTCAAAAAAACTATCTAATGAGACTGTCCAAACAATAGACAAAACTTTTACAAATAAAAGTTTTTTTGTCTTACAAACATACCAAAAATATTACCATCATATATGAATGATCACAAATAGAGTCTACTAAAGTATCAATTAATACAACTTTAAAGAGTGTCTTGGTACCTCATGACCATCTACCCACTGATTGTAAGCTATGGCTCCATGACGCGCATTAAGGGCCTTTTTTGATAAAATATCAACCTCATGATTCTCTTTTCTATAGACATGCACAAAGGTGATGACTGAAAAGAACTTGAAGAGTTCATTTATCCCGTCCTTGCAATAGTCTATAGAGATTGCCTGAAGCAATCCTTTGTTATTTAGCCAATCAATTACAATTTTTGAATCCACTATGACATGGAAGTCTATGATAGAAAGTATATGAGCCAAGGAAAGAGCAACCCAAGCACCCAAAAGTTTTTCTCTTATGTTTTATCCTCCTCCACAATTGAGTGTCCACCTATAGATTGAATGATCATTGAGCTTTATGACTCCACCCGCTCCACTTTGTTCCCCATTTCTTTTAACTGCCCCATCGAACCATCCTATAATTCTATTAAGTGGAAAAATATGGGCATAACGTCTAATGGAGTGCAGAGATTCATGTGGTCTATGGCTTTTCACTGCACATGTGGAGATATAAATGACCTTCTCCAAAGATGGAGACCTTGACTCAAAAATAACCAACTTTCTTTCTAGCCAAATGAACCAACATATGAATGCTGGAAAGGATGAAAGACTATGATTCTGGATGGCCCAAAATGAAAAACAATCCTTCACTGAAGTTCTTTACCACCATGTAGATAACTTGTAATGCTCTTTGATCTTTTTCCAAACAGTGCGAGTGAAAGGGCAGTGTACAAAAAGATGTATACCAGATTCCTCATTACCTTTGGAAAGATGACAGAAACCTAGCCCATACCAACCTCTCTTGTGGAGATTATTCCAAGTGAGTAATTTTTCTTCAATGAGAAGCTAGGCAAAAAGTTTAATCTTTTGTGGGCAATCCTAGCCCCACAGATTTCTCCTCCAACCTCCTATTTTGTTCTTCCACATCTCGGTTGCTAGCACATTGTATACATTTTTTGTTGCTATCAAACCTGAACAGTCACCACCAGTCCACCTTAACTCATCCCATCTATCAGAAATAGAAATTTCAGCTCCAATCAATCTCATCCTGTACTAGTCCCATTCAAAAGCATAGTCACCCTCCAATCCCAAATCTCTTTTGTTAAGCCAATTGGAGTAGATCGACCCCTGGTTAGAAGCCCAACTATCTTGAAAAATAAAATACACATTTTTGTTATTTAAGCGAGTAATCAACTTAGCAAAAAGAAAGGAATCCTTCCCCATCCCTAAAATTTCATCATTTCCAGTAATAATAGAATCACCCGCACCCGGTTTCCAAGAAAGCCAGTGCACAATCAAAGGTAAAGAGTTCAGAAGGTTCTTCCAGGTTTGGGAGCCAAAAGAGGAGACTGGCAAATCTTAGCGCAACCAAGTTGTCACCGAAATATGTGGGAAGTATTTATCTTTTGAAACCCACTGCCAAATACCAGGATGCATCAATTCACACCACAACAATTTTTCAGCCAGTGCTCTCGAGAAACAAAAGATGTTTCTAAGTCCCCAACCGCCAAACACTTTAGGTTTTGATATAGTCTCCCAATTGCGTAAGTGAAAGGATGAAGTCTTTTTATTACCACACCAGAGAAAGGAAAATAATAGTTTACGATTCTGGTTCAGAACTATAGTCGGGATGTGTGCCAAGGCTAACCAATACACCGATTGTATTTCGAGCACCGATTTTATCAAAACATATCTACCTCCCAAAGAAATAAAATTATTGCACCAGTGGCAAATTCTATTCTCATATTTCAGCAATAGCCACTGCCAGTCCACCACCTTGTAGATATCCATATTTAAATAAAAACCCAAATATTTAAACCCAACCGAAAGACTCAAGAAGCCGAATTGAAACAACGAATTCAAATTATCAAGAAAATCATGTTGGACACCAAAGTGTAGGAAGGTGGACTTATTAACATTGACCTCCAATCTATATGCACCATGGAATGCATTTAAAAGTGTGTGAATTTCCTGCCATTTAGAAAAATAAGCTTTGGAAGTAATAAACACATCATCCACAAATAGTAGATGGAGAATCTTTACCATCCTAGAAACCTTTATACCCGTCAACTTCCCTTCAGTATGACTTTTTTTCAGAGAGAGGCTCAAACCCTCCATCACTAAGATAAACAACAGAGGGGACAATGGGCATCCTTGAGGAAATCCTCTGCCACTATTGAATAATTTGGTGGCCTCCCCGTTGATCAAAATGTCATATGTTGCTGAGGAAACACATCCCATAATCCACTCAGTCATAAGATGTCCAAATCCACAATGAGTAAGCATAAGCCTTAGATAATCCCAGTTAGTGCAATCATAAGCCTTTTTTAAATACAACTTCAAAATAATAGCCTAAAGTTTATTTGCTTTAATGTTGTGAACGAACTCTTGTGTTATTCCAATAGAATCAAGAATATTTCAACCCTTTAGGAAACCCAATTGTTCATCAAACAATGTATGAGAGAGAATTGGTTTGATTATCCTCACAATTATCTTTGTAATAATCTTATAACAAAGATTGCACAAAGCTATAGGACGAAAGTCGGAGAAGGATGTAGGATGATTGGTTTTCGAAATCAGAGCTATGAAAGTAGAGTTAATCAGATGGAATAATTCGCCACGAATTCTAGTTTCCTCAACCACAGCATGTAAATCAGGACCAACCATATCAAAGAAGTTAAGGAAGAATTCTACATTCCACCCATCTGGGCCGGAACTTTTGTCCTTGGAAAAACCTTTAATAACTTCTGATAATTCCTCAAGTGTACAGGGTTGTTCTAAAGAGGTGACTTATTCCTCCAAAACAAGCTTTCGGTACAAGCTAATAGTATCCAACTGTGCACGCAAATTTGGCTTCCCCGTGTCTTGAAAAAAAGAATTAAAATAAGATACTGCTTCATCTTTAATTGCATCCTGACCAGAGTGAACTCTGCCATCTTCATCAGTTATGTCACAGAGATGTTTTTTGTTTCTCCTGTAGCTCGCAAATCTATGAAAAAACTTTGTGTTATTATCTCCACTCTTAATCCAGATAACCCTACTCTTTTGCCTCCAACTTTCTTCTTCGGCCAATAGGAATTTGTTGAGTTCTGCCAATAAAATATACAACTTTTAACTCCTAAATATTGTTAAATGCATTTAACTTCAAAAACATGAAAACATATTGTAATAGGTGTTAGCACTCCATAAATATATTTGGCTGATAAACAGACGACGAAGGTAACTTTTTCAACCAACTTTGAGACCCGAAACTAGCCTTTCGGATCTGGAGAGGGCTCTCTCAAAAATGGCACGGTCTCTGCTCAAGATATGACTCTGAAAGCAATGGCTAGATTTAACACCTACAATAAAATGGGTTCTGGTTTTATTGGTGCAGAAAGGTAAGATTTGGTCTATGGGGTCGATCTGAGGAAGAGACGAGACAAATGACTCAGTGACTGGATTTGAGAGGATAAGGCTAGGCGAGCAACAACCTTCAGTGTAAAAACGTAATGTGTGGCGGGGGAAATTTACAAGAAGTAACTCAGGAGCGTCGTTGTGGATGAATTCAGAGTTATCCTTAGAAGAAAATGTTGTCTAAGTGGCACGAACAAGGGGCATTGTACAACGAATCTGCAGGTTCAATAATTCGTTCCGACCTAGACAAAAAGAGATATGAAATAAAGATAACAGGAAATCACATACACAAAGAAAGAAGCACAATACATCCAACTATTACAACTAGAATCTTTTCATTAAATCACGGGCCTTTGGATTAAATTCTGGTCAAAAACTTCAGATTACATACAATAGCTACCGTCTACCCAATTTGCCAACCAACCTGGCTTACATCGAAAAGATGAAATATATAAACGAGGGCGTCGCTTGGGCTACCCTTTTTTCTAACTTCTAACCCTAAACTGGAAAAACCGAGCAACATACGCCAGAGACTCTTCGCATGATACTATCCAAAATAGCCAATAATCACCCGTGCCCACTTATGACTGTTTTCAGGTTCACCATGGGGTATGGTTGTCGGTCAGGTTCTGATGTGGAGAAGATGTGTCACTATATTCCTTTGATCAAATATCCTGAAGGATGGGTGTCTGTCAAGACTTGTTGTCTGTAATAATGGTTTCGCTTTCTGTCATGCGATCATTTGCTGGAGAAATGCGTGCAATAAGCAACCGTTTGATTTCTGCGGACATTATCAAAATGGTAGTGTACTTTAGAGAAACATATCAATCAAAACTTCCAAGATGAAATGACGCCTCCTAAAATTTCTCTTCCTGTGCACTGGCGAGAGCCACACGGATTTTCTTTTTGGCCGCTTCGCCTTCTCTTGGATGCCCCATATGCCTTTCTTCCACTAATCTTTGCGTCTCTCGCAGTTGTACAATAGTTTCATGCGCCTCTCTGAGCTGCCTTTTCAACCATGCCATGTTCCCTCTGTGACCTTGTGCAGCTGATGCTTCCGTGGTCTTTGTCGCTGGATGTCACCTTAATTCCATGTTTTCCTGATAGAGTTCGGCAATAGCCAATTTTTCTTGCTTCAGCTGCTAATATGGCACTTGCTCATTTTCTCCCACGACATCCACTTTACTTGTTATGTTCTTGTCTTTGCGGCTCAATTTCCCAATAGGTTCTAGCTGGATAGCGCGTCTGAGTAGTTCTTTAGCTATCAATCTGATGCGTGGTTCTTCTACGATCCGAGCTTTCATGATCTCCTTGTTCTTTCTCAGCTTGCCCCTCCTCCGAGGAATTTTTTGTTGGGAGGAGGAGGCTCTTGTCGTCTTCCTTTCCTATGTGAATTTCTCTACTTTAGCTGTTCCACGACTTGATCCGGTCTTCTCTGCAGGTGAAAGAATGGTTCCTTTCATGTCTTTGGGAATGCCTGCCGTAGGTGAGAATAAATCCCAGTCCCTTTGGGGCTCGAACCTCACAGTTCTGCCACTCTGCGCACCTTTCTCTACGCTCTAAGAAGCCACCATGGCGTGACCAAGGTATACTCTGCATGTAGTGTATCGAACAAACACACAGGGGGAAAAGGTTCTGAAAAAACTAGATTGGCAAGGGGAATTGCAAACAGAGTTTAGGCTTGGTTTTATGACTGGAGGTAATGTCGAGCATTTGAGATTTATAACGAATCAACCAGGAGGGTAAATCATGTTGGACGAAAATGAATTTATGGCGACGAGAAGTTCCAAGTCAAGTTGAAGGTTGTCCATGGAAAATCCCTGCGTGTAGGATGCAAGTCATAAGGCTTAATGGGGATGAATAATACGAACGCCGTAATTTTTCATTCCCTCGGCCTTCATGATGAACTGATAATAACTATTGTACTTT
>ML783558.1:1415224-1434873 GCA_009831015.1 Picea engelmannii | reverse complement strand
GGATTCTTCTGTTTCTGAACTGAGAGCACAAGGTTACAATGAGAATTTTCTTTCTTTCTCCATACATTTTGTTCAGCTGTATATTTCGTTTTTTATTCTGCCTTGTAATGCTTCAAATTGCATTCTGTAGCTACGTGTCCAAAATTAGAACAGTTGTAGCATTTTGGTTCATTGTATAAGGAGTCAAATGCCAATTGGGTCGCATCTATCTTTGCCATTGCCTCTGTTTCTGTTTCAATGGGGGCGCTTGAATCGACTGGATCTTTCCTTCAAACATTTCAATGGGTTTATTCCTTTTTTTTCTTGAATAACCTAATGCAATGGGTCTCCTCTTGTAGAACAATTCGCTGAGTGGAACCCAATCTCAACATCCCCACTTGGATATTGCTCTTTCATCATCTAGCTTCTTCTTGTGCATGCTCCATAACCAACAGATTGCCATCAATGACAACCTTGACAGTCTGCGTCATCTCTGCTATAGCCATATTCCCAACATGTACCACGTATACAATTCCTGACACTAACACCCCTTCCCATTTCCAAGGGTCAACCGACCATTTTCTGACTTCAACCTCATGATGCTACGTACCTGACTTCACATGTTTGGACTCATGGGTTATAACGTGACTCAAAACTGACTCTGAATGGAAATAAAAATGACGGTGCTAACAATTGGCTCCAATGGGGATGCTATCCTCCCTATGAGGTAGCAAAGAACAATAGACTAGGTACCTGACCATTGGGATTTATTCTACCTCTAGACATTAAGGAAAATAAATGACGGACATAAACAACTAAACTCATCAACACAGATTCTAAGAATTCAACATAAGCTTAGGGTCTTCACTTCGGGCTTCAATTTTCTGCTGACCTACCGACTTGATGCAAAAATAAAATGACTATTTACAATGACAAATGACCTAAATAGATTTTATTTCATCAGGTAATGTTTAAGGAACTTGCCATTTACAGGCCCCCAACCAAGACATTCTCCATCTAATCCTTCCAGGAAATAAGCATTGTCTCCGTAGTAGGCGCTGATTTTGAAAAGAACTGTCCAGAGGTGGTCGAACTTTCTGTGTTTCCCTTCTCCTTCATTTCTCGCATCCCATCTCAACACCAAATCTCCTACCAGAAGATCCTCCTTCTTGGAATGTTTGTCAAAAGTTTTCCTTATCCTCTCTTGATGGAGCTACGACCGATTATACACCTGCTCCCTTGCTTGTTTCATGTGAATTAGCTGGTTTATTCTTCTTTGCGCATCATTTGGCTCGACTTCCTTCTCTTGCAACAGCTTCCTAACGGGCGGTCCCAGTGAAGTGGGGAAAATCGCGTCTGCGTCGTAAATGATCTGGAAAGGTGATGTCGATATAGACTTCTTGGTGGTGACCCAATCTACCCACAATGCGTAGATAAGCTTCTTATGCCAGGCTCTCTTGTTGTCTTGTAGGAGTCTTTTGATGATCCTGGTTAGGCTCTTATTCGAGGATTCTGCTAACCCATTTCCTTGTGGATAGTATGTTGTGGAATGCCCCAGGGTTATGATATAATCCTGACAAAACTTCTCCATTTTTTTAGAATTGAAAGCGACTACATTATCTGTTATGATTTTAACAGGACACTTGAACCTTGACAAGATGTTTGTTTCCAGGAATTGGATGATGACTGCGTCGGTAGCTTTCTTTATGGGGATTGCCTCTATCCATTTCGTGAAATAGTCGGTGGCCGTGAGTATCCATCTGTGTTGTGCGGAGGATGGCGTATTTATCTCTCCTATGAAATTGAGACCCCACTGCAGGAAAGGTGCTTCGACTGAGATCAACTTTAGTGGCAGGGGCTGCAGCTTTCTCCTTCCATAAAAAATCTGGCATTCGTGGCAGCTGGAGACCTCTTTATATACGTCAGCAGAAATTGTTGGCTAGTAATAACCTTCCCTCAGGATCTTTGCGCGGTGGTATTCCAATAATGGTTCCATACGCAGTCACCTCTATGGAATTACTGTATGGCCCGTCTCGCATCATCCTCCAGCAAACAACTCAACAGTATTCCTTCGGGGTCTTTCCAATAAAGTGAATTGTCCAAGATGATGAACTTAACCGCTTTAAACTTGAGGAATCTAGACTTAGTCTTACTTACGCCTGGAGGGGCCTGGAGATTTTCCAACACATATATGATTTCTACATACCATGGTGAATCAACAAACTGTTGAGGCACGTGCGCAACTTTTTCTTCTTGAGGGCATTCCGACAGATCGACAATGAAGTTCATTCCTACAATGTCGTAGTCTGACTACGCCATCAATTTCGCGAGACCCTGCCCTCTGACCAGCTTTGTAGGATTGATTTCAAGATCGTATTCTAACATGGCTGCTATCCATTTCCCTCTTCTTCCTTCCAGGTCAGGTTGAGTCAGGATATCCTTTACTGAATTGTTGGGTACACAAGGGATGGCATGGGAGTGCAGTATGTATGTCCTGAATTCTTTCAAAGCTTTAACTAAGGCATACACTTGTTTTTACATAATATCATACCTTAGTGGGTCATCGCGCAACGTCCGACTGAAATAGGCTATGGGTTTCTCGAAATCATGTTCGCCCTTCTGCAGCAGTACGCCGACAATAGTGTGTTATGAGGCGAATGAAAAAAGGAGGAAATCATTCGTAAAGTCTGGGTTGGCTAGCATAGGAGCTTTAGTCGACACCACCTTGATATCATCAAAGGACTTCTTAGCCTCCAGGTTCCACTTAATCTCGTTTCCCTTCCTGAGCATGCAAGTTATGTGCTTTATGATTTTCGCTAGGTTTGGGATGAATCTCCTAAAAAAGTTTACCTTTCCCAGGAAGAATTGCACCTCCTTTTTACTGCGCGGGGTGTCGATCTTCAGGATCCCTTCAACCCTGCTAGGGTCTATTTTAATTCCTTCTTTGGAAATGATGTGCCCCAATAACTTTCCTTCCTCCACCGCAAAATGTGATTTCTTTGGATTCAGTGATATGCCGAACTTTCTGCACTTCTGGAAAACCTTCTTCAGGTGCTTTAGATATTGTTTGTCGGAGGAATAATAAAATGTGATGTCGTCCAAATAGATCACGATGAATTTATCCTTTTCATTAGCAAACATGATTTCCATTGCCCTCTGAAAAGTGGCACCAACATTCATCAGGCTGAACGACATCTTAGCATACATGAACATTCCCCAGAGAGTGGTGAAGGTCGTCTTCTCTCTGTCGTCCGGGTAGACCATGATTTGGTTATATACTAAGAACCGGTCTAGAATGGACATATTCTAATATCCCACTACCTTTTGCAAGATGTAGTCCATTTTGGGAAGGGGGTAGTGGGCCTTGAGAGACACTTTATTTAAATTTCGGAAGTCTACGCACATTCTTATCTCGTCGCTTTTCTTTCTTATGGGTACTAAGTTAGCCACCCACTTCGATAATATCAAAGAAACAATAATTTTAGCGTAAAAAAGATTATTTACCTCCTTCTCGATTAGCGGCAGTAACAGGGGGTTTATCCATCTCAGCTTCTGTTTGAAAGGCTTTTGATCTTCCTTGAGAGGTATAACATGTTGGATCACCTTTGTGTCATACACTTTCAGGTCATCGTAGCTCCACGTGAAGACGTCTGGGAAATCTTTCATGAGGTTTACATAATCCTGCTTAACCTCTGGACTGAGTGTCTTTGACAATTTTACCATCTTTGGATCTTCTTCAGTCCTGATGTTGCAGTCTTCCATGTCTTCTTCGCTTGCGGTGCTCTTGGGGTTCTTAGCCACATAATTTTCACCGAACAACTTTTCAAGCGGCACCAACCCCTTCGGAATAATATTGTTCTTCAGTTGTATTATATCCCTTCCCGCAATCTGGTTTTGGAAAGGGTTGTCGTTACTGCGCGCATCTATGCTCTCATATTTGTCGTCGCAGTATTCCTCATCGATGTTTGTGTTAGCGAACTCGTCGCTCATAAGGAGGAATCTTTCCACCTGTTTGTCATCATCAAACACCTGCCAGTGTTTGATGTTGTTAGGCACTGCCAGCCTGTGATTGACCTCGATTTCATATCTTTTATTTGGAAGAATTGGGATCTTGAAAACCGAGGCTGAGGTGGCCAACGCTCTAATTTTGTTCTCTGGGGATAGCAGCCAGGTCATACTTTGAAAATCCTTCGAGAAGGTCCAAAGCCAAATTTTTGTATGCTCTTAGCCTGGGGTGTTTGGTCTGATACATGCCCTTTACCTGATTTATGATTAGCTTGGAATCTTCATGCACTGTTATCCTCTGCGCGCCCAATTCTTTCAAAACTTGCAAGCCCAATATTAGCGCTTCATATTCGGCCATGTTGTTAGTGCATTCAAACGCGAGCTTGTACAAACGCATCTTTGTGATTTCATCAGGGGGGCTCACCCATATACTGGCCCCAACTCCTTCTCTACTAACTGCGCCATCAAAACTCATGTTCCACACCCCATCTTCCACGCAGTCTTTCGGGTCGGTGTACTCTATTGTTTCCCATGCAGTTTTCTCGTTAGTAGTTGTGATGGTCGTCAGTTCTTATTCTTCGAAACTAAGGTCATTGTAGAATATAGAAGAACCTACTTCAGTGTCGACAGTGTATATAGGATGATTGTGTGGCTACATCGTGCTACTTACCATATGTTTTAGCAACACTTCTCTGTACAACCTTATGTCATGGCCAAAAACAGGGATAATGGCGTACGTCATATCCATCTACAGTGTACCTTTCATATTCACATCCCATGATCTTGATAGCATCATGTTGAATTTCGAGGGAATGTCTGCAACGACCATGTCCATGAACATGTTCTTAGTGGGGATTTGAGCCAACGATACAACTAGGTCTTTGATAAGGCCAAAACATTTGACTTTTCTCGAATCAAAGGAGAAAAGGTCTTTGTATGGCCTAGAGACCTCCAAACCCAGTTCATCCATGATCACCTTCGGCATGAGATTGTGCGACGCACCAGAATCAAGCATGGTGTTATGCAAGTTCGGTTCATGGATTTTCAGACTAACATAGAACGAAGGGACATCTTCGGCATCGCTTGTCTCTTCAACGTGTGGACCAAAAAGTCTTGAATATTCAGAGTATCAGGGGTCCCTCCCATTTTCATAATTTTAATAATTTGTTCCCGATACTTTCCCTTCCTAATAAGTTCATTGAACGAAATGGAGATTTTTATCTTGGCCATTTCGTGTTCAAAATTGAAAGGGGAACGAGTTTTTTCTACCTCCTTTCCACTCATCTCCTGGCGTGTATCTAGGAATTTCTTGGGGATATCCTCCTTTGACCTGGCTTTCTCTATCATGTCCTTGGCCACGCTATCCGGTCCTAGTCAACTCGTGAAAGGTGTGTCTGTCGTATGCTTTTTCATAGAATTTGTTTGTTGCGGTTCGACAGGTACATCTTTGCTCCAGAGATTGTACTTCCTTTGGAACTGCATGATGGCCTTTTGATAGACTTTCCTGAATTCTTCAATCTCCCAAGATGGTGCATCATCTGTTTCGAGCATCATACCATCATCGTTTTCCAACGTGAAGTCTTTGTTTTGGCTTAGATATCGATCGTGCTCGCTCTTTGTCAAGAACACGCGTGGGTTTTTGTCATCACAACAATGCATCTGGTCGTTGAAATCCTGGTCGAAATCCTTGTCTGCGTAGTTGTTCTATAAAGGAGGTCTTGTCTGCTGGTCACCTGGATCTCGCTGCTTGATTTGAGGGATCTTCCCCCTTTGGAGATTTTGATTTCTGGGCTATGGGTTTTTTTGTTCTCACGCAACAAGTCTGTTTTCCATGGACATTCTCTCCATCAACTTTTCCATGGTCTTCATCGTCATGTCAAATTTGTCGTCTGAGGACCATGGCATCAACGGTTGTGCATCTCCCTAGGGTCTCTTGTCACCTTGGTTGAACCTCCGTTTTATTTTTCCCGATGCCATCATGTTCACTTCAACTTCAACAACGTTACTCATTATAGCATCTAGACTCGTCGATCTTCTTTCTCTTAGCAGCAGAGAAAAGTCATTTTCAAAAGAATCTACGTACCACAACTGCACAACACCAGGGGGGATTTACTTCCGCAAGGATGGAGTTGTACACCTTCAAAAAATGGGCCGATAATTCATGCACTGTTTCTTCCGGTACTTTCTTCATGTTATTGTATTGAGTCAGCAGTTGCAAAGGGTTTTTCTTATCCCCCCATTTATCCAGGAACGACGTCTTGAATGCGGTGAAGTTCCAAATGCTCGTGGGAGGGAGGGATTTGAACCATTTTATTGTGTCTCCTGAGAGGCTTTGTGTGAATAGCCTCATTTTTGCATCTGCATAGTCCACCTCCTCCAGGTAGATGAAATCATTAAACCAATCTAGGTGCTACAAAGCGGAAACATTTCCCTTGGCGTCGTAGAGCCTGATCCTCTAGCTATAATTTTGAGGCAAGTCATGCAATTTGGTAGGCATGATGAGGGGAGAGAATATGGCGTTCATATCCCTAGGAGGATTCAGACTCTGGAGGATGTTGCTTGATACTAGGACTCAAAATTTCTTTGGTTCGAAAACAGTCTCGTCCAAAATGGTTTCCGACTTCGACCTGAACAGAGTCCACTCGAAGAAGGCGTCAAACTCAAGGTCGTCAATTCTCTACACACCATCTGTTGGCAAGGATAGGCTTTTGTCCAGGTATTAGAATGAGTTTGGTGCCTGTTCTCTAGTCTTACACAGAATTTTCTTGGGGTCATACACAGGTTCCGTGGAGTTTGGGTCAGGATTCACTCTGGTGTAAATCTTCTTTGGAACCAGGTTTCCTGAACTATGCTACTTGAAGCTAATGGTCTGTTTGGATTGGAGTCGCCAGGGTAAGGGTTTCAACTTGTATGGAATTTTGTCCCTCTATTACCCTCATGGGTCAAACCGCAACGTTTGTCGTTCTCCCAGGGAAAATATATCCAAATTCGTCCCCAACAACGACGCCAGAATGTTAGCACTCTGTAAATCTATTTGGCTGATAAACAGACGACGAAGGTAACGTTTTCAACCAACTTTGAGACCCAAAACTAGCCTTTCGGATTTGGAGAGGGCTCTCTTAGAAATGGCGCAGTCTCTGCGCGAGATATGATACTAAAAGCAATGGATAGA
This sequence comes from Picea engelmannii, assembly GCA_009831015.1. Taxonomy (NCBI): domain Eukaryota; kingdom Viridiplantae; phylum Streptophyta; class Pinopsida; order Pinales; family Pinaceae; genus Picea; species Picea engelmannii. The sequence continues at coordinate 1,427,717 of ML783558.1, read as the reverse complement.
TTTAACACCTATAATAAAATGGGTTCTGGTTATATTGGCGCAGAAAGGTAAGATTTGGGCTATGGGGTCGATCTGAGGAAGAGACGAGACAAATGACTCAGTGACTAGATTTGAAAGGATAAGGCTAGGTGAGAAACAACCTTCAGTGTAAAAACGTAATGTGTGGCAAGGGGAAGTTACAAGAAGTAACTCAGGAGTGTCGTTGTGGATGAAATCAGAGTTAGCTTTAGAAGAAAACGTTTTTTCTAAGAGGCGCGAACAAGGGGTGTTGTACAGTGAATACGTAGGTTCGATAGTTCATTCTGAAGTAAACAGAAAGAGATATGAAATAAAGATAATAGGAAATCACATACGCAAATAAAGAAGCATAATACATCCAACTATTACAGCTAGAATATTTTCATCAAATCACAGGACCTTTGCATTAAATTCCAGTCAAAAAATTCAGATTACATACAATAGCTACCGTCTACCCAATTTTCCAACCAACCTGTCTTACATCGAAAAGATGAAATATATATACGAGGGCATCACTTGGGCTACCCTGATTTCTAACTGCTAACCCTAAACTAGGAAAACGGAGCAACATGCGCCAAAGTCTCTTCACATGATACTATCCAAAAATAGGAAATAATCACGCCTGCCCACTGATGACTGTTTTCAAGTTCTCCACGGGGTCTGGTCATCGGTCAGGTTCTGATGTGGAGAATATGTGTCACTGTATTCCTTTGATTAGGTATCCTAGTGGACGGATGTCTTTCAAGAGATTGTTGTCTGTAATAATGGTTTCATTTTCTGTCATGCGATCATTTGATGGAGAACTATGTGCAAGAAACAGTTGTTTGATTTATGTGGACATTATCAAAATGGTAGTGTACTTTAAAGAAACGTATCACTCAAAACTACCAAGAAGAAATGACGCCTGCTAAACTTTATCTTCCTGCGCGCTGGCGAGAGCCACGAGGATTTCCTTTTCGGCCACTTCGCCTTCTCTAGGATGCCCTGTATGTCTTTATTCCTATAATCTTTGCATCTCTTGCAGCTGTACAATAGTGTCCTACACCTCTCTGAGCTTCCTTTTCAACCATGCCACATTCCCTCCATTACCCTGTGCAACTGACGCTTCTGTGGTCTTTGTCGCTATTTGTCGCCTTAATTCCATGTTTTCTTGATAGAGTTCAACAATAGCCAATTTTTCTTGCTTCAACTACTGAGATGGCACTTTTGCATTTTCTCCCATGACATCCTCTTTCCTTGTTCTATTCTTGTCTTTTTGGCTCGATTTCCCAGCAGGTTCTACCTGGATGGCGCGGCTGAGTAGTTCTTCAGATATCAATCTGACAAGCGGTTCTTCTGCAATCCGAGCTTTCATGATCTCCTTGTTCTTTCTCAATCTACCCCTCCTCCGAGGCATTTGTTATTGGGAGGAGGGGGCTCTATCTGTGTTCCTTTCCTGTGAGAATTTATCTGCTTCAGTTGTTCCACGACTTGATCCAGTCTTCTCTGCAGGTGAAAGAATGGTTCCTTTCACGTATTTGGGAATGCCTGCCGGAGGTGAGAATAAATATGAGTCCCTTTGGGGCTCGGACCTCACAATTATGTCGCTCTGTGCCCCTTTGCTTGTGCTTTGAGAAGCCACCATGGCGCGACCAAGGTATAAGTTGCGCGCAGTGTATCGAATGAACACACAGGGGGAAAAGGTTCTGAACAAACTGGACTGGAAAGGGGAATTGCGAACAAAGTTTAGGCCTGGTTTTATGACTGGAGGGAATGTCCAACATCTAAGATTTATAATGAATCAACCAGGAGGGTAAATCATGCTGGAGGACAGCAAATTTATGGCGACGAGATCTTCCAAGTCGAGTTGCAGGTTGTCCATGGCAAATCCCCGCATATAGGATGAAGGTGATAAGGCTTGTTGGGGATGCATAATATGAATGCCACGATTTTTCATTCCCTCAACGTTCATGATGTTGTTGTACTTTCCAACATGACCTCTATTAACCACTTGACCCGACCTAGGCACATAGAGACTGGTTTCTTAACAGGATTCAACTTTCTAGAAAAGACATATCCGTACCACGTATACAATTCCCGACTCTAACACCCCTTCCCATTTCCAAGGGCCAACCGACCATTTGTTGACTTCAACCTCACAGTGCTACATACCTGACTTCACATGTTTGGATGCATGGGTTATAACGTGACTCAAAACCGAATCTGAATGGAAAGAAAAATGGTGGCGCTAACAATAGGGATAATAACTGGGTATATGAATGAGGTAAGGATAGTCAAAGAAGGTAACTACTAGTGTAAAAAGTGTCAAAACAGTGGCCCAACATCTTACCCACGCCTATGTGTTTGCATGTCCTCATGAAAATAGAGCCTTTGAAAAGTCCATAAAATTTTACAAAATTGTAGTCAGTTCATGGGATTCTAGAGAAGCCCAATAACATCAAACAAAATGTTGAGATTACCTCCTGCTCTGGTCCTCCTTCTACTAAGTGGTTTCTTCAATGGCTAAGTATCAATGTTTTCTTCTTCTCCGCTCCCTTGCTCGAGTACATGCTTCATGATTTTAGCTCCTCATAATATTGGAAAGCTTAGTAATGGATTTTTTATTGGAACACATATTGATAGCAACCCCACTTCGATCCTTTATGAACAACTACTTTTCCAAATACATGCTCAACAATAACATTTTTATCACCAAGCCAAGAAATCAAAGATGCTTGGAATATTTTTTGTGGGCGACCTCTTTCAATGCCATATAATGGATCTATTGCAAGGACCAATAAATCCCCCACAAGTGAATGATGAAGAGATGTTGAAATAACATTTGACATTTACCTTAATTTGGAAGTAAATTTGAGTATCCTTGATCATTAGATTTAAATATATCCCCTCTCCATGTTTCAAATTCCTATCACACTTCATTTGTAGGTTTTGTTCTATGTGACTTGACTTGAAATTGAGAAATGAATTTTATTGTAAATTATAAAAAAATTCTCCAAGTTCAATTCTTCATAACCAACGTCATAGTACCAACCATGAGTTTCCAAAATAGGTCACACAAACCACTAACTGGGAGTATCAAGATAGCGATAACTATGAGTGGGATTATCAACATCAAAGGATGACAGTAAATCTATATCTGGAATTGGTATAGGAACACATGTTGGACCAACATAATAATGTTTTGTGTTTCTTAGTTCCAACCACTTTTATAAATATCTGGCATTGCATGTTTTCTTTCAACTATATTTTTGAAACAACTTTTCCATGTACTACAATTCATCATAATATGCTTTCCTCTGCTCGATAATCAACTTATCTAGCTGACAATTTATTAAACACATGAATAAAGGAATCTTGTCATACTCTGATTCATGTTTTGTATCTAAAGCCTCATCCAAGTCCTCATTCAAAGCATCCTCATCTCCCAATTGCTCTTATGGCAATTTCAATTGAGGTCTTGACTACAACAACGATGACAAAAGGAAAGGAAAATGTGAGACCTTAGGAAAAGAACCAAATAGTTTACCAGGTGTGTTGTCTTACAACTTTAAGAGTGCATTTATTTTAGCCACGATTTTAGAAGAAAATAAAAGGAGTAGTAGTTGACGCTTCCAAATATTCCCATTTGGCAGAACTCTCTGTCATGCCCTATTGGTCCTGCATGAAAAAAGATTCTCCATTAAAGATATAGGATTCATAAGTCGCATGTATCCTACTACTCGGTGAATGAACGACATTATTACGCTACACTACAAATGTCTCTAGCTTGGAGGAGTACCATTTGGCCCATCCAGTGGTGCAAATGTCACATTGGTTAGGATTATAATGACATTAAACCAAGCATCTAAAACAAAAAAAATTGTAATAGTGCACAATAATAGAAGATCTCCATAATCCCTAATATTAATATACATCCTATCAAAATGCAAAACAATATATAGGGGTGTCTTCTTGATAAAACACTTGATTGATTTTAATACCTTCTCATTGTGGCGCTGATCAACAAAAGAAGGTAGAAGTCTAGGTGTATCAATTACGTTGATTTTAATTCTTTGAACTATTCCCAGAATCTCTCGAGCCTTCTTTGTTCCTAGAAAAAATGTATATGTTCTAGACTTTAACTCATAAAAACTTGACTTGATAGTTGCATTCTTACCAACAATCTTCCCAAGTACCATGATGGTACAGGTGAAATCAAGGACCTCCTTCCCAAATTCCTCTTAATGTTCTATAATTTTAAATTTAACTTGATCATTGTACTCTTGACATTTTGCAAAGAATGAATGCTACCTTGCAACCTTGATCATAGCTTTGCATGCATTGTATTCATGAATTTTGTCTAACATTGGAATTGACATAGGCTCATGCCTGTCATCCACCATCTTTGTTCACACAGACAATGAACATATATATGAAATCCCAATCTTCAAACTTCACATTTATCAGTTGTCTGGTTTGAAATGAAGGATACAAAAGTTATAATTGTGAATGGCTTTGAATACGATGGGTTATGTAACTCATTTTGAATCCTTTACAGTGATTTGAAATGAGTGTTAAAAATGGTGATCACATCGGTCGTATGGATAGATAGATTGAATGCACCAAATGGATTTAAGGATTGATTCATAGTTTTAATGGGTAATAATGAAATAGTAATGGATAATGGGTAAAAATGTGTTTGCGGTAATAAGGTAAATGATGCATGGATGTAGTATGATAAATAGGATTGAACTAAAATTGTATAAGGATATAGGATGGTAGATGATGAGGTAGAAAATAGTTATAAGTATAATCATAGGATAAAACATAGAATATGAAAGAACAAGATATGAGTAGTTGTGTTTATTAATACTTTTCCTTTATCCTTAACAAATTAGAAAGATTCCAAAAACACATTCTTACCTCAAATTTTATCATTCATTCATAATTACAACTGTGACTTGGCCCTGAACTGTGCGCAACAAAAATAGAGCTTGAAGACTTTTGAAAAATATGACCATAGCCCAATGTTCTGAAGGTTTCTTATTGGAGAGAGAGATGTGATGTGAATGTTTGGAACTTTTAGGACTAACAAAATATTTGTTTAAGCTTGTAGCGGGCCTCTGGATCACTTGAATGCTGAGAATTCTAATGCTATGCTCAAATACCTACAAATTGTTTTAAAACTTTTGAACTTATTTGTGGAATGTAGGCTGCAAAATGAAACGAAAAGTTGTAGGTTGATGTTGGAGATTGATTTTGCTACAAGGAAAGATACCACACCAAGACTTACATCCCCTTTTATGTGCACATTGCTGAAAACTACAAACGTTTTTAGAATCACAAACCAGATAGTCTTCACCATAAACATGCATCTTAGCACAATTTTATCTATGTCAATAAATTTTACTGAAGTATAACATTGAAAGAATTCATTGGATTATCGACCGTTAATGGATGTCGTTAACCAATGTGATACAAATCACCATTAATGTTAATGAGTGTCAAGGTGCCTAAGTACATCTTGACAGGTACGAATGAATGTGTTGAAGTCGAGTCATCTAAATGATATGTCAATCAAGAGACATTGATGAATTCCCATTGTTGAAAGCGAGGATGATTTTCATTGATGTATGCAAGTCCCAAGGTGATCTCAAAGGATCTTGGAAAATATTTGTAAATGTTGTAAATACACATGTTTACTTTATTTCATTTTATTATGTATTTTGACACAATGGGAAGGTGAAACGAACAATTGTGATTGTTGGCCTTCCAAGAGCATCCCATTAAAAGTAATGAGAGAAGCAGTGAAGAGGGATGGAAGGGAGATGCAAGGAGAAAGAGGGAAGGACAAAAATAGAAATGGGAGCTCAAAGAGGGTAGTTGTCTGCTCAAAGTTGAGTGGACAAAGGAGTTAATGTGCCTGTTCTCTCTGAACAAGGGTGTCTCTTTGCCTTGGCCTCTGCAATTTTGTATTTTCAGTGAGTAACAATACACAAAAACTTTGTATAACTCACCTCATTGTAGTTTCCTCCTCAGCATAATAAAAGTCCCATTTAAATGTTGAATCTATGAGTTATTTAAATCTACGCTTTGGGAATTTGGTTTTGAGTTATGAAAATGTATGCATACTATGTTGAAGTTTTTTTTTATCTTATAGCACTCATCCAAAGCGTTCTCCCATTGTCTAGGTGAATTTAAACTTGTCTAGGAAAATTTTAACATACATGGTTGTTTTTATTCATTGTTGAACATCTAAATTCATCCCTTGTATTTTTCTTATCTATTGTGGGGAATCAAAATCGACCCTAGATGTTTTTTAGTTGATGAGGGTCACCAAATTGCCCTACAAACTTTTTCATTTGTTTTTGAAGATCGAACCCACCTATAGATATTTTTTTAAACTGTTGGTCAACCCATTCTGACTGGGTTACTCTTGAAGTCAATTTTCCTTCATTTGGTTGACCCAACCATCAAAGGATCCAACCGATCTTTCCTTTGTTTGACCTAACCATCAAAGGATTTGACCGAGCTTTCCTCTGTTCGACCTGACCATCAAAAAATTCTATCAGGCTTGCCTCTGGTCGACTCGACCATCAAAGGATCTGACCAATATTTCCTTTGGTCGACCCGACCATCAAAGGATTCAACCGGTCTTTCCTCTGGTCGACCAAAACATTAAATAATTCAACCGATCTTTCATTTGGTCGACCTGACCATCAAAAAATTCAACAGGGCTTTCATTTTGTCAACCCAACCATCAAATAATTTGTCTGGGATTTCATTTGGTTGACCCAACCACTAAATCATTCAACGGGGGTTCCATTCGGTCGACCTGACCATCATAGCATTCAACTGGTCATCCATAAGGCCGAATCGACCAGTGGGTGGTCGACTGGTTTATTATTTGGTTGACTCGACTGATTGACATATTGCAAGGATTATAACTAGATGAAGAAGATCAAGATAGAAATAAAATTTTTATTTCGCAATAGAATCTATGTTGGTGAGATGGACATGACATAGGCCTACCATTTACAGATCTGATGGTATCAGAGTAGGTTCTTAAGGCTTGGAGAATATATGCATGGTAAACACCCACAAACAGTACCAAAACAGTGGACAAGCATTGCTTTCAGGCCTACACAGAATTATAGCATCATCAATGGTGGGGCATCATCATGAAGAACATGATAGGGAAGACATAGAGGTCATATTGGCTTGGCTAGAGAAAAGCACTGCTACATTGACTGAGTTTTTGAAATAGTTTCTTGTAATGAAGGGTAAGGAAGCACACTCAACAAAGATTGAGCATGAAGAACACAATTCTGGTCCAGAAAGTTCCAAAGGAGAGACGCTTGGAAACTTAGGTAATGAAATCAACATTTCTTCATCTTCTAGTGTTCCTTTCAAAGTTGAATTGAAGATAGAAATACCCATGTTTAATGGAAAAACTAATGTTGAAACCTTGGATAGTTGGTCGAAACAATTGGAATTTTACTTTGGTTTTTATCAAATCCAAGAAACACATCTCCTTTTCCCATTTGAAGATGATCGAATATGGTTTGTTGTGGTGGGAGAGTTATGTCGATGCATTGAGGATAGGAAAGAATCCCATGGTGATGAAATGGGAGGAATTCAAGTAATTACTCAAGTCACAATTATATCCCATAGGCTATGAAGAGGAAAAAATCATGAAGTGGCAGTACCTTCAACAAGAACAGGGACAAGGAGTGCAAGAGTACACTTCTGAGTTCAGGAGGTAGGCCATCGGGTTGGGTATCTCTTTGGAAGAGCGCGGGGTGTTGATGAAGTAAATTGGAGGAATTTTTAGCCATATCCGAACACAGTTGCAGTTTCATGGTGTGAAAATCATAGATGAGGTGAGCAAGTAGGATCTCGACATTGAGATGGACTCCAGGAAAAGACAACAACACATGGGCCAATAAGAAACCAACAAGAAAAGAGAAAATAAAATAACAACCACAACCGAGAAAATGAGGGATACTAATACGCATTTCAAACATTGTGATTTATATGGACACACAGAATAGAAGTGTCGAAAACTTCATCCGGAATTGTGTCCACCGTGGCTAAATTCCGAGAGGAAAAAAAAGGAAGTTGTTGACACAAAAGAAGACGAAGTAGTGAGCACCTTTGATCTGGATGAAGTCATAGTTTGCACCACATTGCAATAGTCGAAGGTGAGTGGAGATAAACATGAGTTATTCAAAATCAAAGTTCAAGTGAATAACCAGAAGGTAAATTCCATGTTTGACAATGGTTCTCAATGTAATCTAGTTTCTTAAACATTACTTGATGAGCTTGGTCTAGAAACCTATGATCTAGTGCAGCCAAGTTCACTAGTATGGTTGCAAGGGAAAATTATTATGAGAATCACTCGAAGATGTAAACTCAAGTTTTCCATTAGTGCCAACTATTTTGATGAGGTAAGTTGCACCATTGGACGCAGGAGTGATGTTGGGTAGCCTCTACTTGTAGGATAGGGATGCTACCTTCTATAGGAGAGAAAACAAGTACCTCCTAGTAAAGGGTGGAAAGGCATACCTCTTCAAATCATATCGAGAGAGAGAGAGAGAGAGAGAGAGAGAGAGAGAGAGAGAGAGAGTGCAACTCCTCTAGCAGTGAAACAAGGGGAAAAAAGCAGGGAACAAGCCACCTTCATCAGAAATGGAATGGTGGATATGTGGTGTCAAATAGAGGCCTTATGCCTCTGTCTTGTTAATGGTTCATCTTTTTGGGACCAAAATCCTTCAAATGGGGAGGTGTGATGTGAATTGTATCTTCGAAAATATTTGTAAATTTTGTAAATACACATGTTTTCTTTATTTCATTTTATTCTGTCTTCTGGGACAATCGGAAGGTGAAACAAACAACTGTGATTGTTGGCCTTCCAAGAGAATCCCATTAAAATTAATGAGATTAGCAGTGAAGAGGGAAGGAAGGGAGATGCAAGGAGAAAGAGGGAAGGACAACATTAGAAATGGGAGCTCAAAGAGGGTATCATGCTCGAAGTTGAGTCGATGAAGGAGTTAATGTGTCTATTCTCTCTGAACAACAGTGTCTCTAAGCCTTGGCCTTTGCAATTTTTATTGTCAATGAGTAACAATACACAGAGACTATGTATAGCTCACCCCATTGTAGTTTTCTCTTCAACATAATAAAAGTCCCATTTAAATGTTGAATCTATGAGTTATTGCAATCTATTCTTTTGGAATTTGGTTTTGAGTTACGACAATGTATTCATACTCTGTTGAAGTTTATTTTTGTATCCTGTAGCACTCATCCTAAGAATTCTCCCATTGCCTAGGCGAATTTAAACTTGTCTGGAAGAATTTGAACATCTAAATTCATCCCTTGTATTTTTTATTTGTTGTGGGGAATAAAAATCACCCCTAGATGTTTTTTTAGTTACTGAGGTTCACCAAATATCCCTACAACTTTTTCATTTGTTGTTGAAGATTGAATCTGCCTCTAGATAATAATAAAAATCAATTGTTTGTCAACCCATTCCAATTGGGTTACTCTTGGAGTCGATTTCCCTTCATTTGGTCAACCCAACCATCAAAGGATTCAACCGATATTTCCTCTAGTCGACCTGACCATTAAAGAATTTGACTGGGCTTTCCTTTGGTCTACCTGACCATTAAAGTATTTGACCTAGATTTCCTTTGGTTGACCCTACCATCAAAGGATTCGACTGGGATTTTCTATGGTCAAAACGACCATCAAGGAATTAGATTGAGCTTTCATTTGGTCAACCCGACCATCAAATAATTCGATCGATCTTTCATTTGGTCGACCCAACCATCAAAGCATTCAACTGGGATTTCATTTGGTCGAACCAACCATCAAATAATTCAATCGGGGTTCCATTTGGTCGACCTGACCATCAGATCATTCGACTGGTCATCCATAAGTCTGACTCGACTAGTGGGTGGTCGATTGGTTTATTATTTGGTTGACTCGACTGATTGGCATATTGCAAGGATTATAACCAGACGAAGAAGATCAATATAGAAATAAAAATTGTATTCTATAGTAGAATCCATGTTGGTGAGACGGACATACCATAGGCCTACCATTTACGGATCACAAGGTACTCATAAATGTATGTAATCTCGATCCCAGATGATGCATTGGAGTCGATGGGGAAATATTTTTCGAAAGGTGGGCCTTAAGGAATCCCACATCATCCGACACGAGCATAAAATACAAATGATTTTGAAGAACCATAATGCAAGATTGACCCAACATGCAAAACTTTATTAATAATTTTTCCTGCTAATTGCCTAATTTTCAAGCAAAATGCATGTCCAATTGCGCCAATAGCCTAGTTTTCACAACTAGACTTATTTTTCTCTTTACTATTCTATTTATTTATTTATTACATTGTCCTACTCTACTTGAAAAAATAAAACCTTTTCTCAAGTATAGGAGTATTTCCAATGGAGCCATGTGTGTAATAGGATTACAAATATGTTCATATTCAATTTTGAAAAATATACTTTAATAAGTACCAGAACATGAGGGACTAGCTGCTCTCATTGCAATGATGCTAAGAAATATTGAAGGATAGAGTGGTGCCTCGAACTGATGTTTTTTTGGAACCAAAGTTCAATATAGTCATGTTTCCCTTGGTTTGCTTGTTCATAAACATTTATTCGTGTGTCCTCTTTCGTCATGCCATTAAGATATTTTACTATTTGTTTATTGGTCTCATGAACGCATAAAGGATATTATGCCAAACATGGTACATATTCTTCATTCTCAATATATTTTGTCTTCTCTTCACCAAATGTTGTCAATGGTTTTTCGGTCTCTCTTAGGTATTCTTGATGTTTCTCATGGAAGTTTTTCTCTTCAATCACTTTCTAGGATGCGTATATGCTTCTAATTGTTTTCAAGATTTGCTCCTCTTGAGACGCAGAGATGTTTCCAACTACTGCTAGGATTTGAGAGAGTTCTTAGAGTAACATCATTCTTTACATTCTTGAACACTCTTGAATTCCCATCACTGGTTTATAATCATTGTCTTGCAACATGGATCAGTGCATGGGGCTCTTACAACACCTTTAAAGTAGGGAAATAAATGAAATCAATGAAAAAACACTACTTAAATAAAAATTAAGCAATTTGAAAATCTATTCACATGAGTTAGCTCTTTATTTTACCTACATCAAACTAAAATTAGACACATTGAACCAACATGATGAAGGATCAGATAAAATCACAAAAGTGAATGTGGCAGGATATAACTCTTTCAAAATTTTTGAAGTGAAGGTGCCTTTACGTCTTACCATTTCTCCTCCTCCAAGTCTTAAATGTTGGTGCAAAAAAATTATGTGTAGAAACAAACACTGTAAGTGATCTAATCCCTTTAGCACCTCCCTAGAAACGCCGCCAAAAATGTTGGGTTATTTATATGCATAAATCCTTGACATTAAATCATCAGTCTGGGATTTTGTATACTTCGAGGTGCAAGTACAGGAAATGCAAGATCATAGTCTGTTTTAGCCTATGCTAACAACTAATGCCAACAAAACACACTTCATGGTGCAGTAAATGAAATCAAATGACCTATAACTAAAGATATCAATCCAAATCACAAATCAATCCAAGGAAATCAAAAGTAAATCACCAACACCTTAATCTTGCATTTGTAGATTTATATCAAGATAGACAAGGGTGTTTCATTCTATGTCAATATGTATAGGCTATGCATAGATATGTCTTTTTAGGAGATCTTGTTTAATCAATGAATATTTAAGACTTTAGTGTGTGAGGGGATAACAATACCTAATAATGGAAATCAAACCTATGAACAGTGATTAATTCATTAGTTTGAGGTTACATTAATGGCATATAGTGCAATCTTTCACTTGAGGTTTAAGTGTTCATGCACTTGAGATGTGATTAAATTATCAAACTGAATGAATTCTAATTACTACAATTTCACTTTTATGAGAATGCATACCATTCAATCTACCACCCAAATCATTCAACAAAAGAGTTAAACTCTTTTAAAATGTTACTAATCGAATCTGGAATTACTAGCTTAGAAAGGAAAAATATGAAACATGTAAACTCATAAACTAAAGATGCAATTTTCTATGTCAAGTGTGACAAGTATTTATTGGTGAAACTGCACTTTTGCATTCAGATTACTTGTCTCTGTGCAACTATGACTCAAAGAGATTCTTGTTAGTCATATTAACATTTTCATTCACTCAAAATAAAATAACAAATGAATCATATCAAAACCAGGTATTGTCTTATTAAGAGCTTCTCTTAATTAGGGATTGAAGCACTCTTTTCCACTTGAGTGTTCTTGTACTTTCACAATGATGAGTTCAACTCTCAAGTGTTCCAATAACTGTAACAAACCAAAATCCTTGAGATTGCATTAGCTTAAGAGACACACAATGAATAAAATATCAAACTAGTTGAGAATCATAATCAAGCATATATAAAA
>ML783558.1:1390524-1415174 GCA_009831015.1 Picea engelmannii | reverse complement strand
ATGATGAGTTCAACTCTCAAGTGTTCCAATAACTGTAACAAACCAAAATCCTTGAGATTGCATTAGCTTAAGAGACACACAATGAATAAAATATCAAACTAGTTGAGAATCATAATCAAGCATATATAAAATGAGAATTAAAACAAGTGTTAACATGCTACAGGTCTATTGTTGATAAAAAAATTCAAACTAGATAGAGATTCTAACTACAGAGCACAACCAATCCTTAATTTTGCAAAATCAAACTAAATTGACAAATTAAAATAATAACATAAAATACGACTAGCTATGCATCCCAGGTTTGTGGGCCCTTGCCAACTGGTAGTGGTCTATATACTTACAATCTCACACACTCACAATGAACACAATAAAAAAGAAGGTTGATTTGGCATTAATGAAATTTAGATCAAATTACAACAATATAGTTATTAGCATAACAATAGTTCTCTATGTTTCCTCACTTCTCTCCTATCCTAGTTGCATATTTATACATAAAACTCAATGGAGAGGATAAGATCTAATCCCTCAAATCCAGAGCTACAAATCAAATATGGTTTTACAAATTAAGCCATTTTTGAAACGGGTCGCAACAACAAATATGGGCAAACCCAAATTAGATATTTTCCCATATCTCTTAGATCCTTCACCTTCTAAAGAATCCTCCCACAAGATACTTGAATTAGGAATTTCTACACAAAACCCATGTTCCAAAATTTTGAGATTCGTCCTCATTATCTCAGGAATCATGTTGGAAGTTAATTGCTTCTAATTTGGCATGTTTTTGACTAAAAACTCTTGACCACGACTGGAGACTTCCATGTTGGACCTGGTTGCAAACCAAGGGACATAAACCATGGTGGCATCTAGATCTTCAAAACCCTTGTGGGAAAATTTCAATTGGAGATGTGAAAGTATGCCAACAAATGATTTCAGGTACCGAAACTGAACTGTTGGTACAAGAACAAAACTGAGAATATTTTCATTAGTAAGATATGTTCTAGAAACCCATTCTAATCTACTAAAGACTTAGGAAATCATTAAATATACAACTTTTAACTCTTAAGTCTTGTTAAAGGCATTTAACTTCAAAAACATGAAAATATGTGGTAATATGGATAATAGCTAGGTATATGCATGATGTAAGGGTAGTCAAAGAAGGTAACTATATGGATGATGTAAGGGTAGTCAAATAAGGTAACCAATATTGTAAAATGTGTCAAAATAGTGTCCCAACACTTATCTTTAACTAAACCATTCACCAATTGGTTGCATAAATCATACTTTCCACCCAACCATAGACACTCTTGCTTTAGCTCTCTCAACAAAATTTGGATATCAAAGGTTGCACATACATGTAAGTTCATGCTTGGTAGGGACAAGCAAAAATATAAAATATAAAATCTAGTATCACATGATTTGTCTACGAGTTAAAAACTCAAGTCCACAGAAAGGTTATTTTACAAAAGCTTTGAGGGAATTGTTAGCACTCACTGTGCATACATAGATGTTATTTTTCAAAAGCTTTGAGGGAATTGTTTCCACCCACTATGCGTACATAAATGTTATTTTTCATTTGAATCACTCTTTATAAGGTAATTTACCTTCACAAAATTTGAAATGATCCTTTTCGTCAAATTGTCTTGAGCTGGTAAAACTCATAAATCCAATACAACAACACAGTACCAATAATGTATCCACATTATGTTATAAATTGTTACACATTTAATAAGTATATATATTATTGTGGTCTTATACGTATGTATTACAAACAAAATTACTCCAATTTTAAATTTAGCAACCCGTTTCTACAAACAAGGGTTGATTCCAATATCATAGGATTTTATATTGACAAAATTGATAGATTCTATTTACTAATGATTCCATGAAACCTGAGAAATTGTATATATATTGCTTACCTTAGCGTATGCAGAATCACCAAGAATAAAGTTATGTAAAGATTCAATAATATATATTCTAAAAGGCACACTAAAACTCAACCATATAGGGACATCTATTCAAATTATCTTAATTTGTTATTAAGGGACTACGTACTATTTTGTCTTAATTTGATCAGAAAGTTCTTTCGGATTTATCGCATAGATTTTTTTATTTTCGACGTTTCAGACCAAACTAGTGTGGTCCATCATCAGGAAAACGTTTTGTGAGAAATGAAGGAAAAAAGATATAACAGGTGTATAAATACTTGAAAAGTTGTTATAAGGAGCCGACTTATTAAAAATGAAAAATGAAACCACGAATTATAAAACTTAAGAAATTATATTTGTTTGTTTTAATAATTATTTGTTTGTTTTTTTAATAATTGTTTATTGGTTTGTTTATTAATTTTTATTTAATAAGATCCGTTTAGAATTTTTTTTATAAATTAATATCTAGAATTATTCATATTGATTAGGGTAGGAATCCAATTTTGACTAATTTTCCATCCATCATCTCTGTTTAGATTGTTAGGTTGTTTTTCAATTTCGATTGCTTCTCTGAATTTTCTATTGTGATAGTGATCTATCTTGGCAATAATTTTGGCCTCTTCAATACAAATGTGATGTTTAGTTTTGTCTTAATGTTCTGCGAGAGCTGAAGGACGAGTGTGATTGCGTTTGATGTCAGCGGCATGTTCTTGAATCCTAATTCTAAAGGAAGGACCTGTTTCTCCTATGTATTGTTTACCACACGAGCACGGGATCAAAAGTTGCCCCAATGTTTTTCTTAATTTGTTACTATTTTATCTTAATTTGTTATTATTTTATCTTAATTTTACAATCACATGTTTTTAGTATTTTGTTGTTATTTTTCACATATCTTACTTTTGGTATCAGCCAACACATATTATTTTAGTAGTTGGTCGTTATATAGGTAGTTCTCATCACACACAAGTTGAAAAATATTTTTTTTAAGTAAAAATTACTTTAAAAATTCTAGTATCTTATATTTTTATATACTAAATAACAAGTATTGGAAATTGATCTTCATCTTCATATTGTAATAAGATTGATTATATAAACAATTCATTTCTTTAATTAAATCATAAAGTCTATTGTCTTATATTGATTTTATATACTAAATAACAAAATTGATTACATAAACAATTCATTTCTTTAATTAAATCATATTATAATATCATGAAGATAACAAAGAAAAATACAAATATATCATGAAGATAACAAAGAAAAATACAAACATCATCGATAATAATTAGAGAAACAAAAATATCAACGAAAACAATACGATTATTTTGGAAACTAGCCGCAACAACAAATGTAGGAAAACCCAGATTAGATATTTTCCCATATCTCTTATATCCTTCAACTTCTAAAGAACCTCCTCTTTTGATACTCAAATTAGGCCTTTCTGCACAAAACCCATGTTTCAAAATTTTGAGATTCATCCTCATTATCTCGGGGATTGTGCTCGAAGTTAATTGTTTCTAATTTATCATGTTTTTTATTGAAAACCATTGACCATGACTGGAGACTTACATGTTGGACCTGGGTGTGAACCAAGGGATACACACCATTATGTAATCTAGGTCTTCAAAACCCTTGTGGCCGAATTTTAATTGGATATGTAGAAGTATGAGAACGAATGATTTCAGGTACCAGAAGTGAACTACTGGTACAAGAACAGAACTGAGAAAATCATCATTAGTAAGATATGTTCTACAAACCCAATCTAATCTACTAAAGACTTAGGAATTCATAAAATATACAACTTTTTCCCACTAGAAAATTGCACATTATATTAAGATATATAATCTGTTCACATTGTCAAAACTATTACAACCATAGGACTCACCTTGAGTAATATCCACTAGCCATATCAAAGAAGTTGCAAAGTACAATAAATCCCTTCAAAAAAACTATCTAATGAGACTGTCCAAACAGTAGACAAAACTTTTACAAATAAAAGTTTTTTTGTCTTACAAACATACCAAAAATATTACCATCATATATGAATGATCACAGATAGAGTCTGCTAAAGTATCAATTAATACATCTTTAAAGAGTGTGTCGGTACCTCATGACCATATATCCACTGATTGTAAGCTATGGTTCCTGGATGCACATTAAGGGCCTTTTTTGATAAAATATCAACCTCATGATTCTCTTCTCTATAGACATGCACAAAGGTGATGACTGAAAAGAACTTGAAGAGTTCATTTATCCTATCCTTCCAACAGTCTATAGAGATTGCCTGAAGAGATCCTTTGTTATTTAGCCAGTCAATTACAATTTTTGAATCCCCTATGACATGGAAGTTTGTGATAGAAAGTATATGAGCCAAGGAAAGAGCATCCCAAGCACCCAAAATTTTTTCTCTTGTGTTTTATCCTCCTCCACAATTGAGTGTCCACCTATAGATTGAATGATCATTGAGCTTGATGACTCCACCCGCTCCACTTTGTTCCCCATTTATTTTAGCTGCCCCATCGAACCATCCTATAATTCTATTAAGTGGAAAAATATGGGTAGAACATCTAATGGAGTGCAGAGCTTCATGTGGTATATGGATTTTCATTGCACATGTGGAGAGATAAATAACCTTCTCCAAAGATGGAGACCTTGACTCAAAAATAGCCAACTTTATTTCTAGCCAAATGAACCAACATATGAATGCTGGAAAGGATGAAAAACTATGATTCTGGATGACCCAAAATGCAAAACAATCCTTCACTGAAGTTCTTGACCACCATGTAGATAACTTGTAATTCTCTTTGATCTTTTTCCAAACAGTGCGAGTGAAAGGGAAGTGTACAAAAATATGTATACCAGATTCCTCATTACCTTTGCAAAGATGACAGAAACCTGGCCCGTACCAACCTCTCTTGTGTAGATTATTCCAAGTGAGTAATTTTTATTCAATGAAAAGCTAGGCAAAAAGTTTAATCTTTTGTGGGCAATCCCAGCCCCATAGATTTCTCGTCCAACCTCCTATTTTGTTCTTCCACATCTGGGTTTCCAGCGCATTGTATACATTTTTTGTTGCTATCAAACCTGAACAGTCACCACCAGTCCACCTTAACTCATCTTGTCTATTAGAAATAGAAATTTCAGCTCCAATCAATCTCATCATGTACCAGTCCCATTCAAAAGCATAGTCACCCTCCAGTCCCAAATCTCTTTTGTTAAGCCAATTGGAGAAGATCGACCCATGGTTAGAAGCCCGACTAGCTTGAAAAAGAAAATACACATTTTTGTTATTTAAGCGAGTAATCAACTTAGTAAAAATAAAGGAATCCTTCGCCATCCCTAAAATTTCATCATTTCCAGTAATAATAGAATCACTCGCACCCGATTTCCAAGCAAGCCAGTGCACAATCAAAGGTAAAGAGTTCAGAAGGTTCTTCCAGGTTTGCAAGCCAAAAGATGAGACTGGCAAAGCTTAGTACAGCCAATTTGTCATCGAAATATGTGGGAAGTATTTATCTTTTGAAACCCACTGCCAAATACCAGGATGCATCAATTCACGCCACAACAATTTTTTAGCCAGTGCTCTCGAGAAACAAAAGATGTTTCTAAGTCCCCAATCGCCAAACACTTTAGGTTTTGATATAGTCTTCCAATTGCGTAAGTGAAAGGATGAATTTTTTTTATTACCACACCAGAGAAAGGAAAATAACAGTTTACGAATCCGGTTCAGAACTATAGTCGAGATGTGTGCCAAGGCTAACCAATACACCGATTGTATTTCGAGCACCGATTTTATCAAAACATATCTACCTCCCAGAGAAAGAAAATGATTGCACCAGTGGAAAATTCTATTCTCATATTTTAGCAATAGCCACTGTCAATCCGCCACCTTGTAGATATTCATATTTAAATAAAAAACCAAATATTTAAACCCAACCGAAAGACTCAAGAATCTGAATTGAAACAACGAATTCAAATTATCAAGAAAATCATGTTGGACACCAAAGTGTAGGAAGGTGGACTTATTAACATTGATCTCCAATCTAGATGCACCATGGAATGCATTTAAAAGTGTGTGAATTTCCCGCCATTTAGAAAAATAAGCTTTGGACATAATAAGCACATCATCCACAAATAGTAGATGGAGAATCTTTACCATCCTAGAATCCTTTATACCCATCAAATTCCCTTCAGTATGACTTTTTTTCAGAGAGAGGCTCAAACCCTCCATCACTAGGATAAACAACAGAGGGGACAATGGGCACCCCTGACGCAATCCTCTACCACTATTGAATAATTTGGTGGCCTCCCCGTTGATCAGAATGTCATATGTTGCTGAGGAAACACATCCCATAATCCACTCAGTCATAAGATGTCCAAATCCACAATGAATAAGCATAAGCCTTAGATAATCCCAGTTAGTGCAATCATAAACCTTTTTTAAATATAGCTTCAAAATAATAGCTTGAAGTTTATTTGCTTTAATGTTGTGAAGGCACTCTGGTGTTAATCCAATAGAATCAAGAATATGTCTACCCTTTGGGAAACCCAATTGTTCATCAAACAATGTACGAGAGAGAATTGGTCTGATTCTCCTCGCAATTATCTTTGTAATAATCTTATAACAAAGATTGCACATAGCTATAGGACGAAAGTCGAAGAAGGATGTAGGATGATTGGTTTTCGGAATCAAAGCTATGAAAGTAGAGTTAATTGGATGGAATAATTCACCACGAATTCTAGTTTCCTCAACCATAGCATGTAAATCAGGACCAACCATATCAAAGAAGTTAAGGAATAATTCTACATTCCACCCATCTGGGTCGGAACTTTTGTCCTTGGAAAAACCTTTAATAACTTCTGATAATTCCTCAAGTGTACAGGTTTTTTCTAAAGAGGTGACTTATTCCTCCAAAACAAGCTTTGGGTACAAGCTAATAGTATCCAACTGTGCACGCAAATTTGGCTTCCCCGTGTCTTGAAAAAAAGAATTTAAATAAGATATTGCTTCATCTTTAATTGCATCCTGACCAGAGTGAACTCTGCCATATTCATCAGTTATGTCACTGAGATGTTTCTTGTTTCTCCCATAGCTCGCAAATCTGTGAAAAAACTTTGTGTTATTATCTCCACTCTTAATCCAGATAACCCTACTCTTCTGCCTCCAACTTTCTTCTTTGGCCAATAGGAATTTGTTGCGTTCTACCAATAAAATATACAACTTTTAACTCCTAAATATTGTTAAATGCATTTAACTTCAAAAACATCAAAACATATTGTAATAGGTGTTAGCACTCCATAAATATATTTGGCTGATAAATAGACGACGAAGGTAACTTTTTCAACCAACTTTGAGACCCGAAGCTGGCCTTTTGGATCTAGAGAGGGCTCTCTCGAAAATGGCACGGTCTCCGTGCAAGATATGACTCTGAAAGCAATGGCTAGATTTAACACCTACAATAAAATGGGTTCTCGTTATATTGGTGCAGACAGGTAAGATTTGGTCTATGGGGTCGATCTGAGGAAAGATGGGGAAAATGACTCAGTGACTGGATTTGAGAGGATAAGGCTAGGCAAGCAACAATCTTCATTGTAAAAATGTAATGTGTGGCGGGGGAAATTTACAAGAAGTAACTCAGGAGCATCGTTGTGGATGAATTCAGAGTTAGCCTTAGAAGAAAATGTTTTGTCTAAGTGGCGCAAACAAGGGGCGTTGTACAACGAACCCTCAGGTTCAATAATTCATGTCATTCTAGACAAAAAGAGATATGAAATAAAGATAACAGGAAATCACATACGCAAAGAAAGAAGCACAATACATCCAACTATTACAACTATAATATTTTCATCAAATCACGGGACCTTTGCATTAAATTTCAGTCAAAAACTTCAGATTACATACAATAGCTATCGACTACCCAATTTTCCAACCAACCTAGCTTACATTGAAAAGATGCAATATATAAATGAGGGTGCCGCTTGCGCTACCCTTCTTTCTAATTGCTAACCCTAAACTGGGAAAACCGAGCAACATGCGCCAGAGACTCTTCGCGTGATACTATCCAAAATAGGCAATAATCACGTGTTCCCACTGATGACTGTTTTTAGGTTCGCCACGGGGTCTGGTCGTCAGTCAGGTTCTGATGTGGAGAAGATGTGTCACTATATTCCTTTGATCAGGTATCCTGGAGGACGGGTGTCTGTCAAGACTTGTTGTCTGTAATAATGGTTTCGCTTTCTGTCATGCGATCATTTGTTGGAGAAATGCATGCAGTAAACAACCGTTTGACTTCTGCGGACGTTATCAAAATGGTAGTGTACTTTAGAGAAACATATCACTCAAAACTTCTAAGAAGAAATGACGCCTGCTAAAATTTCTCTTCCTATGCCCTGGCGAGAGCCACACAGATTTTCTTTTCGACCGCTTCACCTTCTCTTGGATGCCCCATATGCCTTTCTTCCACTAATCTTTGCATCTCTCGCAGTTGTACAATAGTTTCATGTGCCTCTTTGAGATGCCTTTTCAACCATGCCACGTTCCCTCTGTGACCCTGTGCAGCTGACGCTTCTGTGGTCTTTGTCGCTAGTTGTCGCCTTAATTCCATTTTTTCATGATAGAGTTCAGCAATAGCCAATTTTGCTTGCTTCAGCTGCTAAGATGACACTTGCTCATTTTCTCCCGCGACATCTGCTTTACTTATTATGTTCTTGTCTTCGCAACTCGATTTCCCAATAGGTTCTAGCTGGATAGCACGTCTAAGTAGTTCTTTAGCTATCAATCTGACGTGCAGTTCTTCTGTGATCCAAGCTTTCATGATCTCCTTGTTCTTTCTCAGCTTGCTCCTCCTTCGAGGAATTTTTTGTTGGGAGGGGGCTCTTGTCGTCTTCCTTTCCTATGCGAATTTCTTTGCTTCAACTATTCCATGACTTTATCCGGTCTTCCCTGTAGGTGAAAGAATGGTTCCTTTCATGTCTTTGGGAATGCCTTTCGCAGGTGAGAATAAATCCCAGTCCCTTTGGGGCTCGAACCTCAAAGTTCTGCCACTTCGCGCACCTTTCTCTGCGCTCTGAGAAGCCACCATGGCGTGACCGAGGTATACTCTGCACGCAGTGTATCAAACAAACACACAGGGGGAAAAGGTTCTGAAAAAACTAGACTAGCAAGGGGAATTGTGAACAGAGTTTAGGCTTGGTTTTATGACTGGAGGGAATGTCGAGCATTTGAGATTTATAACGAATTGACCAGGAGGGTAAATCATGCTAGACGACAACGAATTTATGGCGACAAGATGTTCCAAGTCGAGTTGCAGGTTGTCCATGGAAAATCCCTGCATGTAGGATGCAAGTCATAAGGCTTGCGGGGGATGCATAATACGAACGCCGTGATTTTTCATTCCCTCGGCCTTCATGATGAACTGATAATAACTATTGTACTTGCCGACACAACCTCTATTAATCAATTAACCCAACCTGGGCACGTAGAGATTGGTTTCTTAATGGGATTCGACTTTCTGGAAAATACATATATGTACCACGTATACAATTCCCGACACTAACACCCCTTCCCATTTCCAAGGGTCAACCAACCATTTTCTGACTTCAACCTCACGGTGTTACGTACCTAACTTCACATGTTTGGATGCATGGGTTATAACGTGACTCAAAACTGACTCTTAATGGAAATAAAAATGGTGGTGCTAACAATTGGCTCCAATGGGGATGCTATCCTCCCTATGAGGTAGCAAAGAACAGTAGACCAGGTACCTAACCATTGGGCTTTATTCTACCTCTAGACATTAAGAAAAATAAATGACGCACTGAAACAAACTAAACTCATCGAAACAACTTCTAAGAATTCAACATAATCTTAAGGTCTTCAATTCGGGCTTCAATTTTCTGCTGACCTACCGACTCGACGCAAAAATAAAATGATTATTTACAATGACAAATGACCTAAACAGATTTATTTCATCAGATAATGTTTAAGGAATCTGTCATTTACAGGCCCCCAACCAAGACATTCTCCATCTAATCCTTCCAGGAAATAAGCATTGTCTCCACAGTAGGCATTGATTTTGAAAGGACTTGTCCAGAGGTGGTCGAACTTTCCATGTTTCCCTTTTCCTTCATTTCTCGCGTCCCATCTCAGCACCAAATCTCCTACCAGAAGATCCTCCTTCTTGGAATGTTTGTCAAAATTTTTCTTTATCCTCTCTTGATGGAGCTACAACCGATTATACACCTGCTCCCTTGCTTGTTGCATGTGAATTAGCTGGTTTATTCTTCTTTGAGCATCATTTGGCTTGACCTCCTGCTCTTGCAATAGCTTCCTAACGGGTGGTCCCAGTGAAGTGGGGAAAATCGCGTCTGCGTCGTAAACGATCTGGAAAGGTGACGTCGATATAGACTTCTTGGTGGTGACCCAATCTACCCACAATGCATAGATAAGCTTCTTATGCCAGGCTCTCTTGTTGTCTTGCAAGAGTCTTTTGATGATCCTAGTCAGGCTCTTATCCGAGGATTATGCTAACGCGTTTCCTTGTGGATAGTATGTTGTGGAATGCCCCAGGGTTATGTTATAATCCTGAGAGAACTTCTCCATTTTCTTAGACTTGAAAGCGACTGCATTATCTGTTATGATTTTAACAAGACACCCAAACCTTGACAAGATGTTTGTTTCCAGGAATGGGATGATGACCGCGTCGATAGCTTTCTTTATGGGGATTGCCTCTATCCATTTCATGAAATAGTCGGTGGCTGTGAGTATCCATATGTGTTGCGCGGAGTATGGTGGATTTATCTCTCCTATGAAATTGAGACCCCACTGCATGAAAGGTGCTTCGATTAAGATCAACTTTAGCGGCAGGGGCTGCAACTTTCTCCTTCCATCGAAAATATGGCATTCGTAGCAGTTGGAGACCTCTTTATATACATCAGCAAAAATCGTTGGCTAGTAATAAGCTGCCCTCAGGATCTTTGCACCGTGGTCTTCCAAAATTGGTGCCATACACAGTCGCCTCTGTGGAATTACTGTATGGCCCATCTCGCATCGTCCTCCAGCAAACAACTCAACAGTATTCCTCCAGGGTCTTTCCAATAAAGTGAATTGTCCAAGATGCAAAACTTAACCGCTTTAAGCTTGAGGAATATAGACTTAGTCTTACTTACGCCTGGAGGGGCCTGGAGATTTTCCAACAGATATATGATTTCTGCATACCATGGTGAATCAACAAACTGTTGAGGCAGGTGCGCAGCTTTTCTTCTTGAGGGCATTCCGACAGATCGACAATGAAGTTCATTCCTACAATGTCGTAGTCCGACTACGCCATCGATTTCGCGATACCCTGCCCTCTGACCAGCTTTGTAGGATCGATTTCAAGATCGTATTCTAACATGGCTACTATCCATTTCCCTCTTCTTCCTTCCAGGTCAGGTTGAGTCAAGATATCCTTTACTGAACTACTGGGTACACAAGTGATGACATGGGAGTGCAGTATGTATGTCCTAAATTATTTCAAAGCTTTTACTAAGGCATACACTTGTTTTTTCATAATATCATACCTTAGTGGGACGTCGCGCAGCGTCTGGCTGAAATAGGCTATGGGTTTCTCGAAATCATGTTCATCCTTCTACAGCAGTACGCCGACAATAGTGTGTTATGAGGTGAATGAAAAAAGGAGGAAATCATTTGTAAAGACTGGGTTGGCTAGCACAGGAGCTTTAGTCAGTGCCACCTTGATATCCTTGAAGGAATTCTTAGCCTTCGGGTTCCACTTAATCTTGTTTCCCTTCCTCAGCATGCAAGTTATGTGCTTTATGATTTCCACTAGGTTTGGGATGAATCTCCTCAAAAAGTTTACCTTTCCCAGGAAGAATTGCACCTCCTTTTTACTGCGTGGGGTGTCGATCTTCAGGATCCCTTCAACCCTACTAGGGTTTATTTTAATGCCTTCTTTGGAAATGATGTGCCGCAACAACTTTCCTTCCTCCACAACGAAATGTGATTTCTTTGGATTCAGTGATATGCCAAACTTTTTGCACTTCTGGAAAACCTTCTTCAGGTGCTCTAGATGTTGTTTGTCGGAGGAAGAATAAAATGTGATGTCGTCCAAATAGATCACGATGAATTTATCCTTTTCATCAACAAATGCAATTTCCATTGCCCTCTGAAAAGTGGCACCAACATTCATTAGGCCGAATGACATCTTAGAATACATGAACATTCCCCACAGAGTGGTGAAGGTCGTCTTCTCTCTGTCGTCTGGGTAGACCATGATTTGGTTATATACTGAGAAACCGTCCAGCATGGACATATTCTAATATCCCACTACCTTTTGTAGGATGTAGTCCATTTTGGGAAGGGGGTAGTGGTCCTTGAGAGACACTTTATTTAAATTTCTGAAGTCTACACACATTCTTGTCTCGCCGCTTTTCTTTCTTACCGGTACTAAGTTAGCCACCCACTTCGATAATATCAAAGAAACAATAATTTTAGCGTCAAAAAGATTATTTACCTCCTTCTTGATCAGCAGCAGTAACAGGGGGTTTATCCATCTCAACTTCTGTTTGAAAGGCTTCTGATCTTCCTTGAGAGGGATAAATTGTTGGATCACCTTCATGTCATACACTTTCAGGTCATTGTAGTTCCACATGAAGCCATATGGGAAATCTTTCATGAGCTTTACGTAATCCTGCTTGACCTCTGGACTAAGTGTCTTTGATAATTTTACCATCTTTGGATCTTCTTCAGTCCCGATGTTGCAGTCTTCCATGTCTTCTTCGCTTGCGGTGATCTTGGGGTTCTTAGCCACATCATTTTCACCAAACAACTTTTCAAGCGGCACCAACCCCTTTGGAATAATATTGTTCTTCAGTTGTATTATATCCCTTCCCGCGATCTGGTTTTGGAAAGGGTTGTCGTTACTACACGCATTTGTGCTATCATATTCATCGTCGAAGTTTGTGTTAGCGAACTCATCGCTCATAAGGAGGAATATTTCCACCTGTTTTTCATCGTCAAACACCTGCCAGTGTTTGATGTTGTCAGGCACTGCCAGCCTATGCTTGACCTCGATTTCATATCTTTTATTTGGAAGAATGGGGATCTTGAAAACCGAGGCCGAGGTGGCCAACGCATCGGTGATCTGATTTTGTTCTCTGGGGATAGCAGCCAGGTCATACTTTGAAAATCCTTCGTGAAGGTCCAAAGCCAAATTTGTGTACGCTCTTACCCTGGGGTGTTTGGTCTGATACATGCCCTTTACCTGATTTATGATTAGCTCGGAATCTCCACACTCTGTTATCCTTTGCGCGCCCAATTCTTTCAAAACTTGCAAGCCCAATATTAGCGCTTCATATTTGGCCATGTTGTTAGTGCATTCAAATGCGAGCTTGTACAAACACAGCTTTGTGATTTCTTCAGGGGGGATCACCCATATACCGGCCCCAACTCCTTCTCTGTTGACTGTGCCATAAAAACTCATGTTCCACACCCGATCTTCCATTCATTCTTTCGGGTCGATGGACTCTATTGTTTCCCACGTGGTTTTCTCGTCAACTGTTGTGATGGTCGTCGGTTCTTCTTCTTCGAAACTAAGGTCATTGTAGAATATAGAAGAACCTACTTCGGTGTCGACGGTGTATGTAGGATGATTGTGTGGCTGTGTCGTGCTACTTACCATATATTTTAGCAACACTTTTCTGTACAACCTTCTGTCATGGCCAAAAACAGGGATAGTGGCGTACGTCATATCCATCTGCAATGTACCTTTCATCTTCGCATCCCATGATCTTGATAGCAGCATGCCGAATTTCAAGGGAATGTCTGGGACGACCATGTCCATGACCATGTTCTTAGCGGGGATTTGAGCCAACAATACAACTAGGTCTTTGATAAGGCCAAAACATTTGACTTTTCTCAAATCAAAGGAGAAAAGGTCTTTGTATGGCCTAGAGACCTCCAAACCCAGTTCATCCATAATCACCTTCAACATGAGATTGTGTGACGCACCAAAATCAAGCATGGTGTTATGAAAGGTTAGTTCATGGATCTTCAGTCTGACATAGAACGAAGGGACATCTTCGGCATCTCTTGTCTCTTCAACACGCAGACCAAAAAGTCTTGAATATTCAGAGTATCAAGGGTCCCTCCCATTTTCAGAATTTGAATTATTTGTTCCCGATAGTTACCCTTCCTAATAAGTTCCTTGAACGGAATGGAGATTTTTATCTTGGCCATTTCGTGTTCAAATATGAAAGGGCAACGAGTTTTTTCTACCTCCTTTTCACTCATCTCCCAACATGTATCTAGGGCTTTCTTGGGGATATCCTCCTTTGACCTGGATTTCTCTATCGTGTCCTTGGACGCGCTATCCGGTCCTGGTCAGCTCGTGAAAGGTGTGTATGTCGTATGCTTTTTCATAGAGTTCGTTTGTTGTGGTTTGGCAGGTACATCTTTGCTCCAGAGATTGTACTTCCTTTGGAACTGCATGATGGCCTTTTGATAGACTTTCCTGAATTCTCTTGTCTCCCAAGACGGTGCATCATCTATTTTGAGCATCATACCATCATCATTTTCCAACATGAATTCTTTGTTTCGGCTCAGATACCGATCATGCTCGCTCTTTGTCAAGAACACGTGCGGGTTTTTGTCATCACAACAATGCATCTGGTCGTCGAAATCCTGGTCGAAATCCTTTTCTGCGTATTTGTTCTAGAAAGGAGGTCTTGTATGTTGGTCACTTGGATCTCGCTGCTTGATTTGAGGGATCTTCCCCCTTTGGAGATTTTGATTTCTGGGCTATGGGTCGTTTTGTTCTCACGCATCAGGTCTATTTTCCATGGACATTCTCTCCATCAACTTTTCCATTGTCTTCATCATCATGCCAAATGTTTTGTCTGAGGACCATGACATCAATGACTGTGCATCTCCCTAGGGTCTCTTGTCACCTCGGTTGAACCTTGGTTTTATTTTTCCCAATGCCATCATGTTCACTTCAACTTCAACAACGTTACTCATTATAGCATCTAGACTCATCAATATTATTTATCTTAGTAGCAGAGAAAATTCATTTTCGAAAGAATCTGTGTACCACAACTGCACAACACCAGGGGGGGATTTACTTCCTCAGGGATGGAGTTGTACACCTTCAAAAAACGAGCCGATAATTCATGCATTGTCTCTTCCGGTACTTTCTTCATGTTATTGTATTTAGTCAGCAGTTGCAAATGGTTTTTCTTATCCCCCCATTTATCCAGGAATGACGTCTTGAATGCGGTGAAGTTCCAAATGCTCGCAGGCAGGATGGATTTGAACCATTTTCTTACATCTCCTGAGAGGCTTTGTGCGAACAACCTCATTTTTACATCCACTTCCTCAAGGTCGATGAAATCATTAAACCAATCCAGGTGCTTCGGAGCGGAAACATTTCCCTCGGCATCGTAGAGCCTGATCCTCTAGCTATAATTTTGAGGCAAGTCATGCAATTGGGCAGGCATGATGAGGGGAAAGAATCTGGCATTCATAGCCCTAGGAGGATTTAGACTCTGGGAGATGTTGCTTGATACTAGGGTTCAAAATTTCTTTGGGTCGAAAACAGTCTCATCCAAAATGGTTTCCGACTTCGACCTGAACAAAGTCTGCTCGAAGAAGGCATCAAAATCAAGGCCGTCAATGCTCTGCACACCGTCTTTTGGCAAGGATAGGCTTCTTTTCAGGTAGTAGAACGGGTCTGGTGCCTACTCTCTAGTCTTGCACAGAATTTTCTCGGGGTCGTACACAGGTTCCGAGGAGTTTGGGTAAGGATTCACTCTGGTGTAAATCTTCTTTGGAACCAGGTTTTCTGAACTGTGCTACTTGAAGCTACTGGTCTGTTTGGATTGGAGTCTCCAGGGTAAGGGTTTAAACTTGTATGGAATTTTGTCCCTTTGTTACCCTAATGGGTCAAACCGCAACGTTTTTCATTCTCCCAGGGAAAATATATTCAAATTCGTCCCCAACAACAGTGCCAGAATGTTAGCACTCTGTAAATCTATTTGGCTAATAAACAGGTGACGAAGGTAACTTTTTCAACCAACTTTGAGACCCAAAACTAGCCTTTCAGATCTAGAGAGGGCTCTCTCAGAAATGGCGGAGTCTCTGCACAAGATACAACTCTGAAAGCAATGGATAGATTTAACACCTATAATAAAATGGGTTCTGGTTATATTGGCGCAGAAAGGTAAGATTTGGGCTATGGGGTCAATCTGAGGAAGAGACGAGACAAATGACTCAGTGACTGGATTTGAGAGGATAAGGCTAGGCCAGAAACAAACTTCAGTGTAAAAACGTAATGTGTGGCGGGGGGGATTTACAGGAAGTAACTCAGGAGCGTCGTTGTGGACGAATTCAAAGTTAGCTTTAGAAGAAAATGTTTTGTCTAAGTGGCGTGAACAAGGGGCGTTGTACAGTGAATATGCAGGTTCGATAATTCGTTTTGAAGTAGACAGAAAGAGATATGGAATAAAGATAACAGGAAATCACATACGCAAAGAAAGAATCACAATACATCCAACTATTACATCTAGAATATTTTCATCAAATCACAGGACCTTTGCATTAAATTCTGATCAAAAACTTCAGATTACATACAATAGCTACCATCTACCCAATTTTCCAACCAACCTGGCTTACATCGAAAAGATGAAATATATATACGAGGGTGTCACTTGGGCTACCCTTCTTTCTAACTACTAACCCTAAACTAGGAAAACCAAGCAACATGCGCCAGAGACTCTTCGCATGATACTATCCAAAAATAGGAAATAATCACGCTTGCCCACTGATGACTATTTTCAAGTTCGCCACGGCGTCTAGTCATCGGTCAGGTTCTGATGTAGAGAAGATGTGTCGTTGTATTCCTTTGATTAGGTATCCTGGTGGACGGGTGTCTTTCAAGAGCTTGTTGTCTGTAATAATGGTTTCGCTTTCTGTCATGCAATCATTTGATGGAGAACTGTGTGCAAGAAATAGTCATTTGATTTATGCGTATGTTATCAAAATGGTAGTGTACTTTAAAGAAACGTATCACTCAAAACTACCAAGAAGAAATGATGCTTGCTAAACTTTCTATTCCTGTGCGCTAGCGAGAGCCACGCGGATTTCCTTTTCGACCACTTCGCCTTCTCTGGGATGCCCCATATGCCTTTCTTCCGCTAATCTTTGCATCTCTCGCAGCTATACAATAGTGTCTTGCACCTCTCTGAGCTTCCTTTTCAACCATGCCACGTTCCCTCCAAGACCCTGTGCAACTGACGCTTATGTGGTCTTTGTCGCTATTTGTCACCTTAATTCCATGTTTTCCTGATAGAGTTCGACAATAGCCCATTTTTCTTGCTTCAACTGCTGAGATGGCACTTTCTCATTTGCTCCCACGACATCCTCTTTCCGTGTTTTGTTCTTGTCTTTGTGGCTTGATTTCCCAGCAGGTTCTAGTTGAATGGCGCATCTGAGTAGTTCTTCAGATATCAATCTGACACGCGGTTCTTCTGCAATCTGAGCTTTCATGATCTCCTCGTTCTTTCTCGACCTGCCCCTCCTCTGATGCATTTGCTGTTGGGAGGAGGGGGCTCTATCCGTCTTCCTTTCCTGTGAGAATTTATCTGCTTCAGTTGTTCCATGACTTGATCTGGTCTTCTCTACAGGTGAAAGAATGGTTCCTTTCATGTATTTGGGAATGCCTTCCATAGGTGAGAATAAATATGAGTCCCTTTGGGGCTCAGACCTCACAGTTCTGCTACTTTGCACCCCTTTTCTTGTTCTTTGAGAAGCCATCATGGCGCGACCAAGGTATAATATTCGCGCAGTGTATCGAATGAACACGCAAGGGGAAAAGGTTCTGAACAAACTGGACTGGCAAGGGGAATTGCAAACAAAGTTTAGGCTTGGTTTTATGACTGGAGGGAATGTCGAGCATCTAAGATTTATAACAAATCGACCAGGAGGGGAAATCATGCTGGAGGACAGCGAATTTATGCGACGAGATGTTCCAAGTCGAGTTGTAGGTTGTCCATGGAAAATCCTCGCGTGTAGGATGAAGGTGATAAGGCTTATTGGGGATGCATAATATGAATGCCGCGATTTTTCGTTCCCTCTGCCTTCATGATGTTGTTGTACTTTCCGACGTGACCTCTATCAACCACTTGACCCGACCTGGGCACGTAGAGACCGGTTTCTTAACGAGATTCAACTTTCTAGAAAAGACATATCCGTACCACATATACAATTCTCGACTCTAACACCCCTTCCCATTTCCAAGGGCCAATCGGACATTTGTTGACTTCAACCTCACGGTGCTACGTACCTAACTTCACATGTTTGGATGCATGGGTTATAACATGACTCAAAACCGAATCTGAATGGAAAAAAAAATGGCGACGCTAACAATAGTGATAATAACTGGGTATATGAATGAGGTAAGGATAGTCAAAGAAGGTAACTACTAGTGTAAAATGTGTCAAAACAGTGGCCCAACATCTTCCCCACGTCTATGTGTTTGCATGTCCTCATGAAAATAGAGCCTTTGATAAGTCCATAAAATTTTACAAAATTGTAGTCAGTTCATGGGATTCTAGAGAAGCCCAATAACATCAATCAAAATGTTGAGATTACCTCCTGCTCTGGTCCTCCTACTAAGTGGTTTATTCAATGGCTAAGTATCAATGTTTTCTTCTTTTCCGCTCCCTTGATCGAGTACATGCTTCATGATTTTAGCTCCTCATAATATTGGAAAGCTTAGTAATGGATTTTTTATTGGAACACATATTGATAGCAACCCCACTTTGATCATTTATGAACAACTACTTTTCCAAATACATGCTCAACAATAACATTTTTATCACCAAACCAAGAAATCAAAGATGCTTGGAATATTTTTTGTGGGCGACCTCTTTCAATGCCATATAATGGATCTATTGCAAGGACCAATAAATCCCCCACAAGTGAATGATGAAGAGATGCTAAAATAACATTTGACATTTACCTTGATTTGGAAGTAAATTTGAGTATCCTTGATCATTAGCTTTAAATATATCCCCTCTCCATGTTTCAAATTCCTATCACACTTCATTTGTAGGTTTTGTTCTATGTGACTTGACTTGAAATTGAGAAATGAATTTTATTGTAAATTATAAAAAAAATCTCCAAGTTCAATTCTTCATAACCAACGTCATGGTACCAACCATGAGTTTCCAAAATAGGTCACACAAACCACTAACTGGGAGTATCAAGATAGCGATATCTATGAGTGGGATTATCAACATCAAAGGATGGCAGTAAATCTATATCTGGAATTGGTATAGGAACACATGTTGGACCAACATAATCATGCTTTGTGTTTCTTAGTTCCAACCACTTTTATAAATATCTGGCATTGCATGTTTTCTTTCAACTATATTTTTGAAACAACTTTTCCATGCACTACAATTCATCATAATATGCTTTCCTCTACTCGATAATCAACTTATCTAGCTGACAATTTATTAAACACATGAATAAAGGAATCTTGTCATACTCTGATTCATGTTTTGTATCTAAAGCCTCATCCAAGTCCTCATTCCAACATCCTCATCTCCCAATTTCTCTTATGGCAATTTCAGTTGAGGTCTTGACTACAACAACGATGACAGAAGGAAAGGAAAAGGTGAGACCTTAGGACAAGAACCAAATAGTTTACCAGGTGTGTTGTCTTACAACTTCAAGAGTGCATTTATTTTAGCCATGATTTTAGAAGCAAAGAAAAGAAGTAGTAGTTGACGCTTCCAAATATTCCCATTTGGCAGAACTCTCTGTCATGCCCTATTGGTCCTGCATGCAAAAAGATTCTCCACAAAAGATACAAGATTCATAAGTCGCATGTATCCTACTACTCAGTGAATGAATGACATTGTTGCACTACACTACAAACGTCTCTATATTGGAGGAGTACCATTTGGCCCATCCAGTGGTGCATATGTCACATTGGTTAGGATTATAATGACATTAAACCAAACATCTAAACCAAAAAAATTGGTAATAGTGCACAATAATGGCAGATCTCCATAATCCCTAATATTCATATCCATCCTATCAAAATGAAAAACAATATCTAGGGGTGTCTTCTTGATAAAACACTTGACTGATTTCAATACCTTCTCATTGTGGCATTGATCAACAAAAGAAGGTAGAAGTCTAGGTGTATCAATTACGTTGATTTTAATTCTTTGAACTATTCCCAGAATCTCTCGAGCCTTCTTTGTTCCTAGAAAAAATGTATATGTTCTAGACTTTAACTCATAAAAAATTGACTTGATAGTTGCATTATTACCAACAATCTTCCCAAGTACCATGATGGTACAGGTGAAATCAAGGACCTCCTTCCCAAATTCCTCTTGATGTTCTATAATTTTAAATTTAACTTGATCATTGTACCCTTGAAATTTTGCAAAGAATGAATGCCACCCTGCAACCCTGATCATAGCTTTGCATGCATTGTATTCATGAATTTTGTCTAACATTGGAATTGACATAGGCTCATGCCTGTCATCTACCATGTTTGTTCACACAGACAATGAACAAATATATGAAATCCCAATCTTCACACTTCACACTTATCATTTGTCAGGTTTGAAATGAAGGATACAAAAGTTATAATGTTGAATGGATTTGAATACGATGGGTTATGTAACTCATTTTGAATCCTTTACAGTGATTTGAAATGAGTGTTAAAAATGGTGATCACATCGGTCGTATGGATGGATATATTGAATGCACCAAATAAATTTCAGGATTGAGTCATGGTATTAATGGGTAATAATGAAATAGTAATGGATAATGGGTAAAAATGTGTTTGTGGTAATAAGGTAAATGATGCATGGATGTAGTATGATAAATAGGATTGAACTGAAATTGTAAAAGGATATAGGATGGTAGATGATGAGGTAGAAAATAGTTATAAGTATAATCATAGGATAAAACATAGGATATGAAAGAACAAGATATGAGTAGTTGTGTTTATTAATACTTTTCCTTTATCCTTAACAAATTAGAAAGATTCCAAAAACACATTATTACCTCAAATTTTCTCATTCATTCATAATTACAACTGTGACTTGGCCCTGAACTGTGTGCAACAAAAATAGAGCTTGAAGACCTTTGCAAAATATGACCATAGCCCAATGTTATGAAGGTTACTTATTGGAGAGAGAGATGTGATGTGAATGTTTGGAACTTTTAGGACTAATAAAATATTTGTTTAAGCTTGTAGAGGGCCTCTGGACCACTTGAATGCTGAGAATTCTAATGCTATGCTCAAATACCTACAAATTGTTTTAAAACTTTTGAACTTATTCGTGGAATGTAGGCTACAAAATGAAACCAAAAGTTGTAGGTTGATGTTGGAGATTGATTTTGCTACAAGGAAATATACCACACCAAGAATTACATCCCCTTTTATTTGCACACTTCTGAAAACTACAAACGTTTTTAGAATCACGAACCAGATAGTCTTCACCATAAACATGCATCTTAGCACAATTTTATCTATGTCAATAAATTTTACTGAAGTATAATATTGAAAGAATTCATTGGATTATCGACCATTAATGGATGTCGTTAACCAATGTGATACAAATCACCATTAATGTTAATGAGTGTCAAGGTGCCTAAGTACATCTTGACAGGTACGAATGAATGTGTTGAAGTCAAGTCACCTAAATGATATGTCAATCAAGAGACATTGATGAATTACCATTGTTGAAAGCGAGGAGGATTTTCATTGATGTATGCAAGTCCCAAGGTGATCTCAATTGGATCTTGGCAAATATTTGTAAATGTTGTAAATACACATGTTTACTTTATTTCATTTTATTATGTATTTTGACACAATGGGAAGGTGAAACGAACAACTGTGATTGTTGGCCTTCCAAGATCATCCCATTAAAAGTAATGAGAGAAGCAGTGAAGAAGGACAGAAGGGAGATGCAAGGAGAAAGAGGGAAGGACAAAAATAGAAATGGGAGCTCAAAGAGGGTAGTTGTCTGCTCAAAGTTGAGTGGACAAAGGAGTTAATGTGCCTGTTCTCTCTTAACAAGGGTGTCTCTTTGCCTTGGCCTCTACAATTTTATATTTTCAGTGAGTAACAGTACACAAAAACTTTGTATAACTCACATCATTGTAGTTTCATCCTCAACATAATAAAAGTCCCATTTAAATGTTGAATCTATGAGTTATTTAAATCTATGCTTTGGGAATTTGGTTTTGAGTTATGAAAATGTATGCATACTATGTTGAAGTTTTTTTTTTAGCCTATAGCACTCATCCAAAGTGTTCTCCCATTGTTTGGGTGAATTTAAACTTGTCTGGGAAACTTTTAACATACATGGGCATTTTTATTCATTGTTGAACATCTAAATTCGTCCCTTGTATTTTTTTATCTATTGTGGAGAATAAAAATCGACCCTAGATGTTTTTTAGTTGATGAGGGTCACCAAATTTCCCTACAAACTTTTTCATTTGTTTTTGAAGATCGAACCCACCTATAGATATTTTTTTAAACTGTTGGTCAACCCATTCTGACTGGGTTACTCTTGAAGTCGATTTTCCTTCATTTGGTTGACCCGACCATCAAAGGATTCAACCGATCTTTCCTTTGTTCGACCTGAACATCAAAGGATTTGACCAAGCTTTCCTCTGTTTGACCTGACCATCAAATAATTCGATCGGGCTTTCCTCTGGTCGACCCGAACAATAAATAATTCGACCGATCTTTCATTTGGTCGACCCGACCATAAAAAAATTCAACAAGGCTTTCATTTTGTCAACCCGACCATCAAATAATTTGACTGGGTTTTCATTTGGTTGACCCAACCACTAAATCATTCAACGAGGGTTCCATTCGGTCGACCTGACCATCATACCATTCGACTGGTCATCCATAAGGCCGAATCGACCAGTGGGTGGTCGACTGGTTTATTATTTGGTCGACACGACTGATTGACATATTGCAAGGATTATAACTAGATGAAGAAGATCAAGATAGAAACAAAATTTTTATTTCACAGTAGAATCTGTGTTGGTGAGATGGACATGACATAGGCCTACCATTTACAGATCCGATGGTATCGGAGTAGGTTCTGAAGGCTTGGAGAATATCTGCATGGTAAACACCCACAACCAGTACCAAAACAGTGGACAAGCATTGCTTTCAGGCCTACACAGAATTAGAGCATCATCAATGGTGGGGCATCATCATGAAGAATATGATAGGGAAGACCAAGAGGTCATATTGGCTTGGCTAGAGAAAAACATTACTACATTGACTGAGTTGCTGAAACAATTTCTTGTAATGAAGGGTAAGGAAGCACACACAGCAAAGATTGAGCATGAAGAACACAATTCTGGTCCAGAAAGTTCCAAAGGAGAGACGCTTGGAAACTTAGGTAATGAAATCAACATTTCTTCATCTTCTAGTGTTCCTTTCAAAGTTGAATTGAAGATAGAAATACCCATGTTTAATGGAAAAACTAATGTTGAAACCTTGGATAGTTGGTCGAAACAATTGGAAGTTTACTTTGGTCTTTATCAAATCCAAGAAACACAACATATCTCCTTTGCCCATTTGAAGATGATCGAACATGGTTTTTTGTGGTGGGAGAGTTATGTGGATGCATTGAGGATAGGAAAGAATCCCATGGTGATGAAATGGGAGGACTTCAAGTAATTACTCAAGTCACAATTCTATCCCATAGGCTATGAAGAGGAAAAACTCATGAAGTGGAAGTACCTTCGGCAAGAACAGGGACGAGTGCAAGATTACACTTCTAAGTTTAGGAGGTAGGCCATCGGGCTAGGTATCTCTTTGGAAGAGTGTGGGGTGGTGATGAAGTAAATTGGAGGAATTTTTAGCCATATCCGAACACAGTTGCATTTTCATGGTGTGAAAATCATAGATAAGGAAAGCAAGTAAACTCTCAACATTGAGTTGGACTCCAGGAAAAGACAACAACACATGGGCCAATAAGAAACCAACAAGAAAAGAGAAAAGAAAATAACAACCACAACCGAGAAAAGGAGGGATACTAATACACATTTCAAACATTGTGATTTATATGGACACATAGAAGAGAAGTGTCAGAAACTTCATCCAGAATTGTGTCCATAGTGGCTAAATTCCAAGAGGAAAAAAAATGAAGTTGTTGAGACAAAAGAAGAAGAAGTAGTGAGCACCTCTGATCTGGATGAAGTCGTAGTTTGCACCACATTGCAACAGTCGAAGGTGAGTGGAGATAAACATGAGTTATTCAAAATCAAAGTTCAAGTGAATAACCAGAAGGTAAATTCCTTGTTTGACAATGGTTCTCAATGTAATCTAGTTTCAGAGACACTAGTTGATGAGCTTGGTCTAGAAACCTATGATCTAGTGCAGCCAAGTTCACTAGTATGGTTGCAAGGGAAAAATATTATGAGAATCACTCGAATATGTAAACTCAAGTTTGCCATTAGTTCCAGCTATTTTGATGAGGTAAGTTGCACCATTGGATGAATGTGGAGTGATGTTGGGTAGCCTCTACTTGTAGGATAGGGATGCTACCTTATACAGGAGAGAAAAAAAGTACCTCCTAGTAAAGGGTGGAAAGGCATACCTCTTCAAATCATATCAAAAGAGAGAGAGAGAGAGAGAGAGAGAGAGAGAGAGAGAGAGAGAGAGAGAG